>JBBPBX010078713.1:4198-16562 GCA_038048925.1 Garcialebias charrua
TATCTACACTTCTATCCTAGATGACTTAGAACAATACACAAAGCAAGACAACTTGGTGATCACATGACTTGATGTTAGTAAGTGCCGGACATATGCAAGAACTCTTACTAACAAAGACCCAACTGAGAATGTATCTCAGGAAGAACTACAGAGCTAGTCTCTGTGAGGTGGTGCAGGTGTGCGGACGTGCAATGAGCTGCTGCTGAAAGAAACTCTAAACCGGTGCGTGAGTACTATGATAAATCTTCGCTAAGTCCTTATTTATTTAAATTCATACTTTATATCTTTATGTAACTTTATGTAAGTTTCATTTAAGAGTTTATTAAAAATTTAACAACTGATTTTTTTTCCCCTGATACTTCAAACAAACTGGAGGGTGAGACTCTGAGGGGACTCGAATCGTTTGTTGACGAGTGTTTTGAGCGCTTAGTTATGAGCAACGCTGCTACATCTGACGGTGCTAGTGACTTAGCTACCGAAAATGCTAACGTCCCTACTGCGAAGCGCCTTCGGCCTGGTAGCTCAGATAGTTCGGGTAGCGCTTCAGAACCAAGTTCTGACGGTTTCACGGCTATTCTGGAGGCAATACATCAGAAGCTGTCTACCTTTGACGCCCGCTTGGCTTTAGTGGAGGTGTTGCACCGCGAGTTTTCGAGCTTGAGGGACTCGTTAGAGTTTAGCCAGCAACAGTTAGCATCTCTTGCTAAGGAGAACTCGGAGCTAAAGGGAACAGTTAATCAACTCACCAATCAGATGTCGCAGATATCCGGTGAGAATAAAAAATTGAAAGAATCCATTTTAGACATCCAATCAAGAAGCATGCGTGAAAACCTAGTCTTCTCTGGAATTGAGGAACGAGCCGAGGAAGATCCTGAGGCCTCGGTTCGTAGCTTCATGCAGACCCAGCTGAAGCTGTCGTGTGACGTGGTTAAAACCATCACTTTTGAGCGAGTTCACCGCCTCGGGGCTCGGCGACCTGGGAACACTAGGCCGCGGCCTATTATCGCTAAATTCACTTATTTTAAACAAAAAGAACAAGTTAAAAGCCGAGGTAGAGAATTACGTGACACACACTTCAGTATGAACGACCAATTTCCAGCTGAGATCTTGACTAGGAGGCGTGCTCTGTTCCCGATAAGGAAAAAAAATATAAACGAAGGTAATAGAGCTACAATTTCAGTGGATAAACTTTACATCAACGGTCAGATGTTCAGGGATCCAGAAATTACTCCTTGGCTTTACTAGTCAAAATCAGCAAGGTAAGAATTATTATTATTTATTATTATTATTTATTATTATTTATTTTTTGTCTTTGGTTGCTAATATTGATCAATATTATTAAATATGGTATTTATTAATATTACTTACCAGATATATGTAATTTTTTCAGCACAGCTCGGTTGGTGGGTTACACAGATCGTGGTGGTACACGAGGTGGAATGACACTTTATGTGGTAGGAGGGTTTTTTTGTTGTGTTTTCTTATTATGTTTGGATGTTTACTATTTCTCTTCGTTTTGTTGTTTCTATTTTTCTAACTTAACAATTGTCAGCACACAAGCACAAGGGTTCACGTACATACTTATATATCCATACAAATACCTTATAAATGAAAAATTCCCTGATTCATTTTCAAAAACAGTACTTATTTAAAATATAAATCATAAATAATTTATCCTTAAGGAATATGTTTTTGTCTGGATCTATTGTTATCTTTTATATTTGTGATAGTGGGTGTGGTATAGATATATTATCATTAGCACAAGTATGGGTTCTTTAGGGTTTGTCACATGGAACATTAATGGAGCCGGTAGCCAACATAAAAAATATAGGATTTTTAACCAGATTAAAAGATTAAAGGCAGATGTTGTATTACTACAAGAAATTCATAAATTGGCCTCAACTGTAGATGAGCTAAAATCTTCAGAGTTTCCTAATGTATTCTCAGCCTGTTATAATTCAAGACAAAGAGGGGTAGCAATTTTAATACATAAAAATGTTAACTTCACAGTATTAGATCAGGTTATAGACCCACACGGTAGATATATAATATTAAAGTTATCAATATTTAGACAAAATTATTGTATAGTTAGCATATATGGGCCGAATGTAGACGACGCTTCTTTTTTTCATGACTTTTTTTCCACTCTATCAAAGCACATGGATTCCTCACTGGTATTGGGAGGTGATCTCAACTTTGGTTTAAATGACAAAATAGACAGACTGAATACAGTGGGAACTCAACGCAGTTGGCAATCTATAAATATATTTAAACAGTATATGAATGATTATGGGCTCTGCGATGCATGGCGTGCTTTTCACCCTAATAGCAAAGAATATTCTTTCTTTTCACATGTGCATCACTCATATTCTCGTATTGATTATTTCATAGTAAGCAATTCATTGCTGAACAACATTTCAGACACTAAAATACACCCTATTGCTGTCAGCGATCATGCGCCAGTTACTCTAAATTTAGATAATAAAAAAGAAACAACAAAAAATATAAATTGGAGATTAAATACATCACTACTTCAAGAAGAAGAATTTTTGCAATACTTTAAAAAAGAATGGGCATCGTACTTAGAGATTAATGAATTGCCAGGAACGTCATTTTGAGATTTTAATCCATGCTTTTATTACAACTCGTCTGGACTATTGCAACTCACTTTACGTTGGTCTGAGCCAGTCATTACTGACCCGACTTCAACTGGTTCAGAATTCTGCTGCTCGCCTTTTAACTGGTACCAGGAAATGTGAACACATCACCCCTGTCTTAAAATCACTACACTGGCTCCCAGTTTGTTTCCGGATTAATTTTAAGGTTCTTTTGTTTGTATTCAAATGTCTTCATGGTCTCGCCCCACAGTATCTGTCCGACCTTCTCCAGCCGTACATTCCCTCACGCTCTCTGAGGTCAGCAGATCAGCTGCTGCTGGTCGTCCCAAAGTCCAACAGGAGGCTGAGAGGTGACCGAGCGTTCTCAGTCGCTGCCCCTAAACTGTGGAACGAGCTGCCTCTGCGTGTCAGACAAACTGACTCACTTCCTGTTTTCAAGTCTGCTCTGAAGACACATTTTTTCTCTTTGGCTTTTAACACAGCTTGAAATGTTGGTTTTACTGTTTTTAAGTTTTTCTTTTATAGTTTTTACTGTTTGCTGTTTGATCTGTTAATTTATTACTTTTATGGTATTTGTTGTGTTTATAGTTGTATGCTTGTCTGTGTTGGTGTACAGCACTTTGGCCAACGGTGTTGTTTTAAAGTGCTTTATAAATAAAGTTGTATTGTATTGTATTGTATTGTATCAGCAAGTACACTTTGGGAGGCTGGGAAAGCAGTCATGAGAGGTAAAATAATATCCTATTCAACAAATAAAAAGAAAAAAGAAAATAAACGTATTGAGGAATTAGAGAAATCCATTAAACTATTACAAGGTCTACAAGGAGAGGAAACACAGCAAAAGCTACGCAAATTAAAATTAGAACTAAATGAATATATTGATAAGAAAAATAAATTCTTGATACAAAGACTCAGATTAGATAATTTTGAATACGGTAATAAATCAGGGAGCTTCTTAGCTAATCAACTCAAATTAAACAAAGAAAAAACATCTATATATGGTATTAAAGATAAAGATGGAAATATAATTCATGATGAGGGAAAAATAAACAATGTTTTTAAAGATTTCTATAAAACTCTATACACTCCACAAATAAATCCATCTAATGAGGATATTAATGAATTCTTGGAGAAAGTAACACTACCAAAACTAGATATTAGTCAATCATCAAAACTAGACTCACCATTAACATCAGATGAGCTCCATGAAGCAATTAAAAGCATGCCTAATAAGAAATCTCCAGGACCTGATGGCTATCCAGTGGAATTCTATAAAGAATTCTGGGATATACTGGAACCGATATTCTATAGAGTGCTACTTGAGTCAGAAGGAAATGGCAGGCTACCAACACATATGAATTCAGCCAATATTAGTCTCTTATTAAAATCAGGCAAAGACCCAGTATTACCTACCAGTTATCGTCCAATCTCTCTTATTAATGTTGATGTTAAAATAATTTGTAAAGTCTTATCAAAAAGACTAGAGAAGATAACTCCTGTTATTATACATCCAGACCAAACCGGATTCATAAAAGGAAGACACTCGAACACAAACACTCGCAGATTATATAATGTAATAGAGTATTCGTATTTTAAAAATATTGAAACAGCTATTTTTTCTTTAGATGCTGAAAAAGCTTTCGATAGAGTGAATTGGAATTTCTTATTTGCTACCTTAAATAAATTTGGTTTTGGGAATTACTTCATTAACTGGTTAAAAATATTATATAGTTCACCAACAGCGTGCGTCAGGACAAATAATCAATTATCTTCAAGCTTCTGTTTACAGAGGGGGACCAGGCAAGGTTGCCCACTTTCACCAGCATTATTTGCTATTTTTATTGAACCTTTAGCAGCAGCAATAAGGCAAAGTGCTGATATTAAAGGCATAAAGGGTAGAAACATAGAACATAAAATTAGTCTCTATGCTGACGATGTTTTGCTTTTTCTTGAGAACTCAGGAAACTCAATATCCAATGTTATCAAGTTAATAAACTCATTTTCAAAAGTTTCTGATTATTCTATAAACTGGACAAAATCTACAGTTCTTCCAATAAATTGTGTGTTTAATAATTCTCTTAATGAAAGACTACAATCAGGTAACATTAAATATTTAGGTGTTAATATCTCTCCTAAATTGGAGGATTTAATAAAATTAAATCATATCCCACTATTAAAGAAAATTGAAGACGATCTTACTAGATGGAGATCTCTACCCATATCACTTATGGGAAGAGTTGCCTCAGTAAAAATGATGGTGCTGCCGAGAATAAATTATTTATTCTCAATGATTCCAAATAAACCTTCAACTGAATGGTTTAAGTCCCTGGGGCCTCATGTATCAACCGTGCGTGCGCACAAAAACATTGCGCACGTCACTTTCCACGCAAAAGCCCGTATGTATCAAAACTGAACTGAACGTGAATATATGCGCATCCAGGTACATATCCACGCAAGCTCCCGAGCAGGCGTACGCACGTTTCTGTGGTTCTTGTTCCTTTGGCGACACTTACAGGTGTTTCAGAGAAACTGAAGCCCCACAGTCTGTGGTTGACTTTAAGAGCGGCTTGAAGACCTTTCTTTTCAACCGAGCATACTCTTCCTCCTCATGATTCTACTTTTGATCTGAGTTGATACTGTTGTTGATTTTAATTGTTTTATTATTTGTCTTATTGACATTCAAATATGTTGCACCTTGTAGCACTTTGAGATTTCCATTAATGAAAAGTGCGTTATAAATTGAATTCATTATTATTATTATTATTATTATTATTATTATTATTATTATTATTATTATTATTATTAACAGTTCAAGATGTGAAAATGATTAATATTCCCTCCAAACACACGATTAACAAGTATTACATCCACATGACGCAGTGAAATAAAGGACGCGCAACGTTGTGCCAAAAATAAATTTAACAGGAACGGATTCATTCAGCCTTACTGGAGGTTATAATAAATAGTGTAACACGCAGAGCATTTATTTAGAAACAGATATAGTTTTCCGATCTAGGATATGGCTTATCAGCCGTTTTCAGAAATAATAATTTTCCAGTTTGGCACTACTGCTGCGCTCTGGGGAGCCGTGCATCACGCGTGCATACAGAAGCAGCGGTCAAACTGTTCCACAGAGGGAGCTGCAGGTCGATCGGGACTGTGCAGTCCAGTCCACACAAAGCCGGATCATGTCCAATGGAATGGTCTCATCCATATGATTCCAAAGGCTGAGTGGTCGCGCTTGGAGCGCGCGCGCACCCTCACCGGTGTCGACACGGCAGCTGGAGGTGTTTCATTATCTGCGTTTATTGTAGATTTCTCCAAAATGACACGTGAAAGTACACCTTATATAACTTGTAGGAGAGCAAAAGCTTCACAGACAGACTGCGCACAGGGCTGCGGGGCGCGCGCTGCGTCTGGAGACTCCAACATCATGTCATGAAAAGTCTCCACCAAGACGCACAGACTCGTTTCTTCACATCATCTACATAAACAAAGATCTATGTTCTAGCAAACATCCAAGTAAGTTCCTCTGTGTTTACAGTAATAATGGTAATAAACTCGTGCGCAAAGTTAATATTTCCACACAGAATGAATGAATGAGCCGGTTCGCGCACCACAGCAGGGTGCGCGCGCACACAAATACCGACAATCACTCGTTCTTTGCATGATGAACACATTTTATTACTATTCTTACTTAGGATGTTTGTCCTCACTCATATTATATTGAATTCATTATTTTCCCGAATCTAGAAATCATTTCTGATCGCGCAGGGATCAAACAAACATGTCCTTCACACATGCAGGAAGTAATTTGCATCTGTTTAACATATGTAAATGTAGGCGTGTCAGGGGAGGTGTCTCACGTGCGCTCAGTTCCACGTCAATTGTGATGTACAAAAGGAATGTGCGTGGATTCAGGTGTACGCACAGTTTGATAAATCTGGATCTTTTTGTGCGTAGACACTTTTCTGGATTCACCGTACGTCACTTTTCAGTAGGAAATCCACGCAGGTTTTTGATACATGAGGCCCCTGGACTCTTCTATATCTAAATTCCTTTGGAAAAATAAAACTCCACGTATTAGTTTAAAAACATTACAGAAAACTAAAGATACCGGAGGATTAGAACTTCCAAACTTTTATTACTACTATTTAGCCAACAGGTTACAATATATATCAAAGTGGTTGAAACCGAATGCACTAGATGAAACTTGGATAGATATAGAACAAACTTTATGTAATAATATTAGGATTTCAGATCTACCATTTATCAGTACAGATTTAAAAAGACATGTCTGCTTTAAGAGCATCAATATTAGCTCATCTCTGACAGCATGGTGGGAGTATCTGAAAATGACAAAGTCTTCACTACTCCCATGTAGACATACACCTCTCTGGAACAATCCTGACATTCAACAAGAAAATAATATGTTAAATTTCCCAGGTTGGAGAATGAAAGGTATTGAATGTCTGGAACACATATTTGAGGGTATAGACTTTATTCCATTTAATAAATTAATAATACAATATGACATTGATAATAAATATTTCCTACAATACCAACAAATTAAGTCAATTGTAAAAAAGAAATTTAAGCTAAATAAAACAGTGTTGGAAACACCAACATGTGTGTTAGAGTTTATTAATTTTCAACCACCCAAATTATTATCTAAAATATACAAAAAATTGTCTAGAATCAATGACTCGATAGCACTACCTGTTGAAAAATGGGAGTCAGATTTATCAATCAACTTTGAACAAAAAATTTGGTCTCAAGTATGTTCAAATACTTTTAAATTGACTAGAATCTCCAATTTACAATTAATACAATATAAGGTTCTCTATAGAGTACATTATACAGGTCAGCGAATGTTTAAGATGGGCTTTACACCATCTAACAAGTGCTCACAGTGCATAAGTAATACACCTGATGATTATATTCACGCGCTCTGGTTCTGTCCACCCGTTCAGAGGTTCTGGGTACAGGTATGTGAAGACTTGTCTAAATGTTTGAAATTTAATATCCCACTCTCTCCATCTGTTTGCTTATTGGGTATCTTTGAAGATGTTATACTAGAAAAAAATACATCCTATATGCTTTTCACTGCCTTATGCATCGCAAAGAAAACCATACTCGTAAATTGGAAAAATAAAAATAATCTTAGCATTAATCAGTATAAAAATCTTCTGTTAGATCATATTAGTCTTGAAACAGCATCTGCCGACACATTGGATCAATCTATTTGGCATTCTTTGATCGGCTCCGTTACGTAGTGAGGGTGGGGGGTCTGGGATGTGGCCTTGTGGGGCATTGGGGCTGGAGGGGGGGAGGTTGGGGTTTGGGGCACCGGGGGTTGGGGCTGCTTGGGCGGGGAGGACCCTGTCTTCGACCTGGGGAGGACCGGGGGGGTTCTGGGGGATATCTGCTAGGGGCGGCATGCGGGCCCTCGGGTGGTCGGTGGCGGCAGTCATGGGTCGCCGGTCGGTGACCCGGCTGTGCTGGGGTGGTTTCGGGGCGGGTGCCGGGAGCTTGGGACTCTGGGGACGTGTCGTCCCCGGGCTTGGGCCTGGTGGGGATCGGGGATCGTGAGCTCTGGCGGGCGGGTCGCCGGGCATGGGCTGACTGGCGCTCTGGTGCCCGGCTCTGGCCGGGGGCCCTCGGCTCGCTGGTGGGTTGGGGTTCATATGCTGGGGGTGGGTGTCTGGGGGCGTGACTGGTGGCCAATGGGAGGGGGCGGGCAAACCCAGCCTGGGTGTCTAATGTGTTATGTGTTCTGAAAGTGGTTAATATGAAGGGTGGGTGTAGTATTTCTTCTGGGGTGGGGATTAAGTGGATGTCCTTGATGATGGCCTTGGACTATGCTTGGCCGGTGTGCGGGCCCTGGTTGGGGCCTGTTCTTGGTGCTTCCTGGCTCTGTCGGCGGTTGGGCGGGCGCTCTTGGCCGTGTCGTCCATGTGGGATTTTGTGTCCTCTTGGACGGCGGGCTGACTGCGGTTCGCAGGGGTCACGGCGGCCCTGGTGGGTGTGGGCTGTTGGTTCTGCTGTTGGCGGCCCTCGGGGGGCCTTGTCCCTCTCTGGTCTTGGCTCAATGGCCTGGCGGTCGGAGAGGTGTTTCTTTTTCCTCGCTCCTTGGGTGGACCTTGGCGAGCTGGGGGGGTACGCAGGGTCAGCGGGGGAGCTGACTCGCTGTGGGAGCACTGTTCCTGCAGATATTTTTCTCCCCATCCCTCAACACGCACCTCCGCCCTCTTCATCTTAAATTAATACATGTAGGGAATTTGAGTCTCGGGTGTGCTGCAATGGTTCTACATCTCTGTTGTTCAGAACACCTGGGACTCAATTTTATATACACTTTAGACATTCATTCATAAACTTCTTCATAAAAGTCACATATAGGGAATGGATTGAGCACTATGGCTATGGGTGGCGGGATGACACCAATCTCACCCCCATGCCTATGCTCACTCAACATTATGCATTTAGACAATTAGGGCTTGGGTTAGAGTTGGAGTGGAGGGGAAACTGGTACAATGCCAGCCTTTGCTCCTTCTCTTTCCTTTTTAAGTACACTTTAGAACAACACTCACCAACAGTACATTTGGGGACGGGGGTGTGTGTGTCGGGGTCTTGATTTGTTAATTTCAATTTTATTTATTTATGTATTTATTTATATATATATATATTATTTATTTATTTTTCTCTTACCCCCCTGGTTGCCTGGCGGACATTCTGGGGGTGGGCCGTCAGGGGTTGTGCTGGGGTGTGGGGGGGTTCGGGGCCTGCGGGTTTGCCGTGGGCGGGACTGGCAGTGCGCTCCCCCTGGGGCTGCTTGGGCTCGAGTGTCCTGCCCTGTCCTGTCGGCGGGGCGCGGGGTGGGCCGGATCTTGGATGTCTGCTACTCTCCACCCCAGAATGAATGGGCCTACCTCCTGGGTTTGGATGTGGGCTGCCCCATGTAGGGAGCAGGCACATGTCTTGGACCTGGGGGGTATAGAGTGTGCTTCGGGATTATGATTGGAGCGTGTCGTTATTGTTTGTCTTTCTATGACTGAGGGTGAGGATGAGGGTGGGTCTGAATGAGTGTGTCTGTGTATGAATGTTTAAGTGTCAGGCTGGGACTTGGACTGCCCCCTCTCTGATACTTCTGAGGCTACCTAGTGTCGCGCTCCTGCCACGTGGCCCCCTGGTGGGTGTTCCTCTGCCTGCGGGCGTGCTTGGGACCCTCACTATCTGGGGCTGGGCGCTTGGGCGTTGGTCGGCTCGGCCTGGTGGCTGCCTGGTGGGGCTCGGGTCCTCTGGTCCTGTCGGGTCTGGGCCTGAGGGGTGGGCGTCCCCGGTGCCCGAGCATCGGTGACCGGCCCTGGGGCTACGTCGGTGCAGCGGGCTCTGGCGGGGGCCTGTGTATTTGTCGCTGTTGACCCCGGGGGGTCATTGTGTGTGGTCCCTGGTGGGGTTCGTCCGGTTCTTCCCCTTGGTCGGATCTGGGGAGTGGACGAGTGGCTCGTCCTGTTCGGGTGGTCCTGGGGACTCTGGGCTCGGGGTCCTTCCTGGGGTCTTGGGCTTTGATCGCCCTTTCGTCTGTCTCGGGCTTTGGGGGGACAGATCTCTGATGCTTCACAATCGCTACTAAATGTTCTATTGGAGGAACCTTATTCACTTATGCATGCTCACAACCACACACAAATGGATGCAGGGATGTATATGTAGATATATGTAGATGGGTATATAAATGAATATAAATATATATGTATGTATACTGTATATATATTTGTAGGTATGGGTATGTTTATATATAGAAATCTAATGCAAGGTCATGAATATTATCAGTCTTTATGCTTGTATGTTTCGTTGCTGTGTTCTGTCATGTGCTTTGCAGGATTGTGGACGGAGGTTTGGTGTGTTTGCCTTGTGCTCTTTTTGTGGATAATTGTTGTTTTGTTGTCTCACTTTCTCTTTTCTTTCTTTCTCTCTATTAAAAAAAAATACATATTGGAGTGAGAGGATGGCTATAAGGTGTGAAGGGAGGCCATCTATAAATGGAAAAAAAAAAAACGACTCTCCGTCACGTTTTGAAAAATAAAGAAACCGAGTAGGACTCGCTGCAGAAGAAGCCTGCAGTTTAACAAAACCGAACTACGTCCACACCGACGAATTAGTCTTTCCTCTCATCAGTGATGTCGTCTGCTTTCTCTTCGCTTGTGAAACTTTGTTCAGTCACATTCTGACGGTCATGAGCACTCGTTTTGAAGCGAAAACAACACGCTTTGGAGACTAGCTTAGCTTTTAGCCTGCTACCGCTAACGTCTGCTGCTGGAGTGAGCGCTGCGTAACAACGACGTCACCACGCACATTTTGTGTCACAGCCTTTTCTGTCCGGGCGCGTTGTTGAAGCAGCCGCTTCAACCCGAACAGAAAGAGAAAAACGTCAGTGAAAAGTTGTAAAATCCTATCAAAACATCGAAAATATGCTTAAACTTCATATCATAGTTATTGAATAAAATATATCGCGATATTTATCGTTATTGAATTATCGTCCAGCACTAGTTGGCATAGTATTTTTTTAAAGGCTATAAAATATAAAAGCAGAGCAACATGTTGCATGATATATACTTTGTAAAAATCAACAGTTTAGTAACAAAGATAAAAAGAAAAAAATATTACCTAGAAGTGGTGGCACAGTGACTCGGTAGTGCTGTAGCCTCAGTGAAATGTTTGAAGTAAATTTTAAATCCCAGCTAGGGAACTTTTTGGGTGGAGTTTGCCGTGCATGTGTGGGTTTTCTCCATGTAGTTGTTTTCTCCCACAGACCAAAAACATGCATGTTAAGGCCCCGGTATAGCTCTGCGTTTTGCCAAACGCCGCTCTACGCGCGTGCTGCGCGCAGGCAGTTTACAGTATAGCTCTGCGTGAGGCTCCAGCGTTTTCGCTCCAAATACTTGACGTCATTTGAGCAGAAGCAGGGCGGAGCGTTTATTTATGGGACAAATTGAGGTCGCTGATTGGTCATTTGCTGACATGCCTACTGAATTGATTGAAAGGTCAGATGGGGGAAATAATGTATGAGCTGTAGCTGCAGCCGAAGCAGTGTTCTATGTTTATATGTTAAGAAAAAGTTCTAAAAAATAAAATAAAACCAGGGAGCGCTGGTCCTGCACACCAGGAAATATGCAGAACCTTGCGCAGCCACTATGGACATGAGTTTAGTTCGCTCGTGACAAATTAATTCATTTCCTCATCATTTCAGTCATGGAGTCAGCGGAGGAGGAAGCAATCACTTGACTTTTGGCAAAAAAACAAAAGTCCAGATCAGGGATGAAGAAGGGGAATTTAATATATTTGTCATTTCATTTCATTTCATTTATTCATTTATATAGCACTTTACACAACCACGGTGGTGGTGACCAAAGTGCTTAACAAAAAACAGTGCAGTACTTAAAAAGACAGATTAAAAATCAAGAAAAACACAACATAAAAGCAAAAATAAAACCAGAAATGTCACCACATATTTAATTACTAAAAGCCAGTTTGAATAAAAAAGTCTTAAGTTTTGATTTAAAAGGGCCAAGTTCAGTAATCTGACGTAGCTCAAGTGGGAGTGTATTCCAGAGTCGAGGTGCGGCCGCAGAAAAGGCATGGTCACCCCAACGTTTATATTTTGTCCGTGGAACATACAAAACAGTCCGGCACCGGGGAGTTTATTGTGAGACAACGCGCCTCGCGTACGCGGTCGTAAAATTTTAGCT
>JBBPBX010078716.1:0-16562 GCA_038048925.1 Garcialebias charrua
AAACACATTATAAAGAACCAGGTTTAAAAAAACCATGATACATTGCAGCCACAAGAAGTGAACCGGGATATAGTGAGGGACGATTGTACAACCAAATAACTACCGCTAATCATAAACAGCTGCAGCTAATCAGCTTCAGCTAAACAGCGACATTCAAAAAGCTACAGGTAGCAAGTTTTGTGTAGTCAAACTCAAGGACAGACAGACACAGGGAACTCAAGAATAAAATAAAGAATAACTATTTATTTAACAAACAAAAAACTTGCAAAGTACAGCACACAGGATCAGGGAGACATGGAGGAAACAGAGCATGACAGCTGCGGGAAGCACAATCTACAGACAAGGTGGAAACACAGATGCTGAACTTAAAGGGACACAATGACAAAACACCTGGGGAAAACCAATGAGGAACAGGTGAGAGCGGCAGGAGTTGTTTACATGAGGAACCACTGGGGAAACTGGAAACACAAGATAAACAAACTCAGAAACTAAATAAAAATAATCACAAGTAGAGACTAAACAGATATGACAACAGTGATACAGCTGCAACTAAACAGTTTTAGTTGTCATGTCTTAACACAGAATGTGGTTTCAGTTAAAACAAGTTAAATCAATGGCGGTGTGTGATATGCATTCTTTAGGAAATGTTAGGTCTACTTCAGACATTTCAGCTTTTATTTTAATGAAAAAATGTTTAGAAATAATTTAGTTTTTTTTATTTTCTCTCCCTAGGATCTTTGGGTTTCCTGTCCACTACACTGATGTGTCCAACATGGGTCGTGGTGCCAGACAGAGACTCCTGGGCCGGTCCTGGAGCGTCCCTGTTATCAGGCACCTGTTTGCACCTCTCAAAGACTATTTTGCCTGTGAATAATAATCACTCAACACCAATGAAAAAAACATACATTCTGGTATGATGACTCCAAAAATCCCAGCTGCTAGTCTGATTTTTTTCTGTAACAGGAAGGTTCTTGTCCTGTCAGCAGAGAATCAGTTCTGTAAAAGATGTGGAACTAAATACTGTTTTTTAACCCTAGAGCCCAATAATTCCCACTAACACAGAGAAAAATGTGTGGTTTTATTCCTGCACAGAGTCAAGGATCATTACTGCTATTGAAAAGTACTTTGAGTGGAAACTAGAAGAAGATTGTTCCTCAAGGAGGCTGCAAATGGACCGTGACAAGGTTTCATTTAGTTTGAAAATAAGGCCCCGTTTGAAGCTGGCAGCCCATTTAGATAGTAACAATTGACTATTTTTAAACCTTTGTTTAGAAGCTAGGTGTTTGACAGGAAGGCTACTAAGACCACCTGTAAAATTAAAAGAAAATCACTTTTTACTCCAATGTTGTTTGTCAACATAAACAACTATAACAGACCAAAGTAACAGTCATAATGACCAGGTGCAATAATTATACTTGAGGTTTAAACAGATGGAAGTGAATGGGAAAACATAAACTTCCTCAGATAAGCAAAAGAAGAGGGCATTTTTATTCCTTTTCTTCAAGAGTATATTTTGTTTGAGACCCATTTCCAGCATCTAAACCAGTCCACATCTCCACTAAGGGTCTTATTTGACCAGTTTTAATATTGCATCTGTTTGAATCATCACAAACTCAAAGGCTGTTGATCATCGAGTCCATTAAAGGAAAAGGTTTATTCAGAAAGAAAGAAAAGGTTTATCCCAGAACTCAAGTACACACACTTTGATTTTTATAAAAACTGATTGTAACTGTAAACTGACATGTAGACTTATTTAAGGCTAGCTTGTTTTAAGAGGCAGAAGGATGAGCCTTCAATATTTTATAAGACTAAACACATACCTGTCTACAGTATATTCTTCTATGATGATGCGTTAGGGCAACTCAGGAAAAAAAAAAAAAAACTGAGAAGGAGCTTTTAATTTGTTTTATTTTTTGTGATTCAGATTTTCTAATTAAAGTCAAGATGTTTGGGTGGCATGATGGCTCAGTTGGTAGAGCTGCTGCCTCTCAGGGAAAAGGTTGCTAGATCGAACCCCAGTCACGGTGGAGTTTGCATGTTCTCTCCGTGCATGCATGGATTTTCTCCGGGTAATCCAGTTTCCTTCCACAGACCAAAAACATGCATGTTAGACTGATTGGTAACTTTAAATTGTCCCTAGGTGCGAGTGAGAGAGTGAATGGTTGTTTGTCTCTATGTGTCCCTCTGATGGACTGGAGACCTGTCCAGGGTGTCCCACAGTGGTGGCTGGATATGAGCAGCAGTGACCCCCACGATCTGAAAAGTTAGAAGCAGGTAAAGATAATGGATGGACAGATGGACAGGTGTTGAGAACAATTTGAGCTTGTGTTTTGAGACTCAACCAGAAGAGAAGTACCTCTCTGTGCCCTCCGACCAAAACCATATCAAATATAAAAAATAAAAAACAGTTCAACGTGCTTATTACTGCTGCAGCAGCTTCACCCACAACAGCAGAACTCACAGACTGTTCTTCAGTCTTTCACAATAAGAGTCTCAATTATAGACCACAACTCTCAATTCAAATACTGGATCTAATGCAAGATTCCTGGAGTATAAACTGAAAACAGACCTGATGCTTGTCCCAGGACCAGTTTTAATTCCTGTCCGCTCTGTAAACAATCGGGATCTTTCCTCATTAAGATTAAAAAATACACTTTTGACCTTTTTTATTTGTAGATTCAACTCATTCTTTATGTTCATTTTTCTAGTATGTGGTTATAATTAGTTATGTCATCCTTGAAAGTTTATGCAGCACAACAATTGGGTGTGCAGGGGAGTAGGCGGGGCTTAAAGCCCCATAGTTAACAGACTCCGGTTTAAAAAATACCACTCCCATAAACCAGGTCCTGCTGGCTGTAGCTGTGAGCAGGAGTAAACTGCAGTGACACATACTCTGGTATTATTTTATGTCAAAGAAGTATTCACTGTGTTGACCTCAAAACTCTCAAATCATCAGATTCTTATCAAATAACTTACATTTTGTTTATTCTTATTGTGTTCTTGTAAAATTTAGACCAAAGCCTAACTTTGATGGAGACCTGCACTGTGCTTGACATCAAGTGACCTCATTTTGTGTGGCCTGTTTTTGAAAATCATGGTCTAATTTTTGTGCGCATGTCTTGTCAATGTGAATTCCAGATTATGCACATTATTTTATTGGCCCTTACCGCCCACATTGTACCCACCTCGGCCCATTTGGCAGCTCATCACCTGCATCCACGTTTTTGTTTTAATCTGCTGGAGGGCACTGTCGAAATGAGACAGATTTGGACCGTTTTCTTTAGAGATAAAGGTTGTCTAGTTTTTAGACATGAACATTCAGGAGTGCAGCTTCCAATGTTTTCTGTCCCAAGGAGAGCTCCTGTACCCGCGTCAGTCTCCTGTGATGGATGCAGAGACTGCAACTGTTGTCAGTGAAAAGTTGTAATATAACATTTTTGAACACGTTCACAACTCAAGTGACAAGATTGTGAGCGCCAGGAAAACCCTGTGATATGACTTTAGTTTAGACAGACCAACATTTGCATCTCTCTTTTCTTTTCTTTTTCTTTAAACTTTCAATCAACATTTCAATTTTATTCTTGAAAAAACAACTTCCTCCTCAATGTCTGAATCTCCTTGCCCCACTGAACCTTCAGGGAGGGTTCTGGAAAGCGGTGAATCGTGTGTGAGACAGAACCCGTGAGTTCTTGTGTAGTTCTGTAAAGTTCCCAGCTAAAGCCGCCCTGAAGTCTTTTCTACCTCTTCCAAATCAAATAGAGCCTTCATCCAGAGCTTTAGACTTTTATTACTGTTACTGTTCAGTCCAGCTATGAATCCAAATGTTATTTGTTAGAAAAGAGAGGGGGACGAATACAGAGTTACACTAAAACCCTGTTCGTGCAGCAGAAAGACAAACTGCGAGTTTACTGAAACAAATAAAGGCCCGCACCTCCTTTCACAGCCACTCCTGGTTTTCATTTGATCGTAGCAGACCGACGGGAGCTACCGTATTTTCTGGAATATAGGTCGCACCTGAATATAGGTCGCATTGTCCAATTATTGCCAAAGAATTGGGAAAATCCATATATAGGTCGCACCTGAATATAGGTCGCACCTGAATATAGGTCGCACCTACGTCAAAATGTGGACCGTGTTTAGCTCTGCTGCAAATGTCTGCCACAGGAGCGCACAGCAAGGCTTTTAAGAAGATTAACACTTAAAAACAATTATTTGTTTGATAAAAATTATAGCAAATATGTGTCTGAGCTGAACTTTTCTTTAATAAATGAATAATTTTAGCAGGATAAACACCTAAAAATATATATTTGTTAGCTGACATTATTGTAAGAGTGTGTCTCAGTTTAATTTTTGTTAATAAATGATTACAAATCAGCTTATTTTATAAAAAGCCATAAATAGGTCGCACCTGAATATAGGTCGCAGGGCATGCAAAAATGATAAAAAGCTGCGACCTATATTCTGGAAAATACGGTACTTCTCCTCCAGAAGTGCACTAATGTGAAACTTTTTGCTAAACGTTACTGACTTGTTTTAGGAGTTTCCAAAGTGACTGACGTGAGCTCAGGTCTGATTGTTACAGTTTATAAAAGCACAAGTTGTTAAAAACCAGAGGTTTTAGTTCTCACAGGGTCTCACACGTTTGACAACTTCTTGTTCTCCTCATCGGACACGTCTTTCTCCTCTCAGCTGAACAGGGTGGTTTAGCTCTGGAGCTCCTTGTAACTAGTTGTGTGAAATGTAACATGTCACTGGAAGACTTTCAGCTGATGTTGACTGAGTCAGAGGAGAAAGGCATTATGTCATTATTTTGTTATATTAAAAAAAAGTTTTGAAAGTTTTACAGTACAAAGTTGAGTAAGACATTTTCAGCTAACCCTAAACATTCTGTGGAAAAATCTGTTACAGTCTAAAACTGACCTTTTAGTTAAAAAATGTATGAAACTGATGGTTCTGACCTGTTTTAACTCTGGCTGATGGTTCTGTTGTGAGTTCTCTCCGAGCTGTGGCTCTTCAGAGGACTGGGACTCCTCAGCTGTTGCACCAAAAGTCCTTACTCTTGACATGCTGCTCCTAAAGCTCACTGAACACTGTTTCTGATGAGAGCTTGCACCGTGAGGTTCACGTCCCCAGGAGTGGTCTGGAAATTCAAATTCAACTTTAATTCTCAACATTTCCATTTAAATCTTGAAACTCAAAAACAACCAAAATATATTTTTTTCCTTCTGGGCTTCATGTTCTGAACAGAGAGTTTTGCAGGGCTTGTTGAACACAAAACTATGTTTCAGGTTGAACCAGCAATTTTCAAGCCTTCTTTAAAAACTTTTAAATGTTTTTTTTTACTTATTTTAAATTAATGTTTCATATTGTCTTTCCTCCAAACGTGACAATCCAATCATTTTTTGTTTTTATACCGATTTTGAAGCATAATAAAACTGCTTACAGTACAAGCTTTATACTGAGCTCTTTCAGTATATAGCTTGAAATATAAAAGTACTGTATTATCTTTTTTAGCTGTTTTATTTTACATTTTGCTTTATCTTTATATTCTCAACATGCCATATATTGTGCTTTACTTATATTACGTTGTAGTATTTTAGATCATATTAGAAGTTCTTTAAAGATTTGATCTCATGTGTATGTGAGCGTTCAATCTGAACCATGTCTGCTGATTCTTTGTTTTCTTTACATTAACTTTTTGTACCATAGGATCACGTTCAACTATAGGTTTCTGTTTACCTTTCTTGTACTTTGTATTAATCTCATCTTCAAAAATAGCTCAGAGAAAAGATTCTGATCTATTTTTATAGTTTGAATTGTTAGAGGAAAACAAACATCTGTGTACATTTTGTTTGAGTATTTCTTGTAGTGACCTTATATAATTTTTATACAATAAAATCAGCTTTGCTGCAAAAAATACTACTACGTGTCAAATGGTAGTTCTTGTTTTGATTTTTTCTGTGCTCTAAATGTTTAAGTTGGCTCCACTAGTGATGCTGAAGTCTTACTCTCTTCTTAAATAGCTGCATAGATTCTTGTCGTCGGTGTGAGTGAGGGATGAAGAAGAGTGATATTTTCTCCTCACTTTACTACACTTACTTCATTTTACTGACTAATAGCTTAATTAATGTAATCAAACTTTAAATGGTAAATGGATGTAGGTACTTATAGAAGCACTTTACACTATGTGCCCTCATTTACTTGTACCTCCACAAACACATTCATACAAAGTCAACTTTATTGTCAAAACTGCAATATGTACAGGACATACACAGGATTGAAATGGCATTTCTCTCAGTCCCTCGGTGCAACAGTAACCATTTAAACACTAAAACATTTAATAAACATAAGCATAAAATGAAATAATAAAAGTGTAATACTGTCCTGAGTTTTTGCATAGTAGTATAAAAGTATATCTATAAAAATAAAATGAAGGTTCTGACATTGACATTTGTAATAGAGTGACAAAGCAGCACATGAAGTTTATTATTATTATTATGTACTGGTACACAGTATATGTATGAGGTAGTTGATATTGGTATAGAGGTAAAGGCATATGCAATAAGGCTAGTAAAAAGAATATATATATATCAGCAGTAGTGTAGATATAAAAAGTAGTGTAAATGTAAACAGTAGTAATACATGTAAACAGTAGTAATAAATGTAAACAGCAGTTCAATTCAGTTTATTTATATAGCACCAAATCACAAGTTTTCTCAGGGCACTGAACAAAAATATTAACATACACACAAAAGCTAATTACCGTAAGTTATCCATCTATGGAAGCTAGCAGATTCGTTGAATCTACACTTCATCACAGTCTCTCATCCTGAGCAAGCGCAAAATAGACAGTGGAAAGGAAAAACTCATTTTTAACAGGAAGAAACCTCCAGCAGAATCAGGCTCAGGACGAGCGGCCAACTGCTTCCACCGAATGGGTGCCTTTTACGTCCCCCTGAAATTATATTTATAAATGTGTATAAAATTTAGCTGTGAAACACATTTTCTTATTAAATAAAATGTCCTGCATGTGATCCAATTGCAAATTTAAGATATATGATAAAGATGATAATTAAAAACTACCAAGAATACTGAAGAAACAGCTTTTGTCACCTGTCCTCACTCCATAACCTTACACTTTACAATAAAACATGATAAATAAAATCCTAAAGAACTGTTATTTTTTTGGGGGGGTTGTGTGACTGCTAATCCCATTTATGGTTTACATATATTTTTTTCAAAATAAATATATTTTATTTTTGTTAAAATACATATTTTAGTTGTGTCCCTTGGTTTTCACTCAGTCCTGTTACCATAACACATTAGCCCATTTGAAAGATTTGGAACGTTCCAGAAGTCACATGGTCATCAAGAAGTTTCATCAGTTTGACCTTCTAAAAGTCATGGGAAGACCAAAAGTAAGTTTTTTCATTTATTTTTCTGTGAATTTGATAATGTTTCAACTATGGCTGAAAGGGTCAATCTCAACACTCTCCTGTTACCTAAATTATCTCTTAGTTTTCATTTGTTCATTAAAAACAAACAAATTTTATGTAAATCACTAGAATGTGCTCAGTTGCTTCATGCTATTAGCAAGGATGCCATGTGGCTATATTTCATGTATTTGCTAACTTTATGCTAAAAACTCAGTCCTGTTACTCTCAGTCCTGTTACTGATATACTCAGTCCTGTTACTTTTACAAGAGTAACAGGACTGAGTATATCAGTAAGAGGACTGAGTGATTTGCAAATATTAATCAGTATTACACTATTTATCTGATTGTTAAGTTGTATTGTTGAAATAAGTATTTGTTGAGCTATATGTTCAGTTTAATGATATTAATAAATACTGACAGGGAGCCAAGCCATCACTCAAGACATAAGGGCCCACCAGCAATCTGGCAGCACTTGTCACCAGTTCTCGATTACATCCAGGAGGCACATCCAGAGGTCTCCACAATCCATTTTTTCAGTGATGGCCCATGCTCTCAGTATGGACAGAGAGGACATTTTTTCATGTTTTCTACTGAGCTGTTCAAACGAGGATTCACTGCTGGAACATGGAACTTCTTTGAGGCAAGCCACGGAAAGGGTGCACCGGGTGATGTGGGAGGTGCCCTTAAAAGCAAGGCTGACAGTCTGGTAAGCAAAGGGACAGACATTCCTGATGCTGCCGAACTGTTTGCTGTATTGAAAAATACAGAAACAGCAATAAAGTTGCTTTTTGTCAGTGATGAAGCAGTAGAGAAAGCAGTTCAGGAGATGCCCACAGATGTGCCACCAATTCCATCCACTATGAGGATACATCAAACAGTGACTCTTTCCCAAGGAGAACTGACATACAGGGATGTCAGCTGCATCTTCAGTTGTATTTGTGGCATATAAATGAGTCCCCGTGACTCAACGAGGCTAGCCTGTATAAATAAAGGTTGAATGAATGAATGAATGAATGAATGAATCTTCACAACAAAACAAATCTTGACTTGCGGATGTTTTAATACAAAACCTTTCACATTCAATCATCAACACACAACACCCAAAGAAATTATGTGGCAAAGTCCTGAAATTGTTGGGAAATGGTGTGTGGTGAAGTATGGTGGTGACCTTTACCCAGGTGTCATCATAAATACAAGTGAAACACACATTGAGGTCCGCTACATGCACAAAATCAGGGTCAATGGGTTTTCTGACATACTGTGGTATCTTTTGGAAGATGTTTTGAGTATCATTCCACCTCTGAAGCCAGTCACAGCTCACTACATGGAAATAGAAAAGGATGTCTGGGCTAAACTACAGAATGCCACTTACAAAAGGCCACATATATTTGTTATCACACACACACAACTCACTCACGATGGTCCTCACTCTGTAGCAGAAACAGGGACTCACCCACTCGGTCCCTTTTTGACTTTGTTCAGTCCTGTTACCTGTGGTTCAGTCCTGTTACGTCATGGTATTTTGGAAAAAAAATAAAACATTAAACTACTTTCCCCAGTTTTGTTTGGTCTGTCTTTTACCTAACTGTTTAATACATTACATGATCATAAATGTAATAAACTTTTGCTTTTGGTCTCTGTACATTTTTAAATATGCCTTTGGAAATTTTAGAGAAACACAATTTCTGTTTGTATGAAGGGACTTTTTGGTCAAAAAAAAGAAATTATTTAAGTATCTATTAAATCATTCCATCAAAAATAAAGACCTTATTAGGAATATACAATAAAATTAGTTGTTATATTTTAAAATATGCTTTTTGGATGTCAAATGAGTTTTGGTAACAGGACTGAAAAAAATGCAACCATCTTCGACTTTGAAGCTTAATAAAAAATTAAATAAAATCACCTAAGATGGGCCAATGGTCATTTTGAATAGTTACACATGTACTGTATATGACTATATCCAGTTAATAAAAACATGTAAAAAATATATTCAACTTTGGAGACTTACTACAAGTAAAAGGCACCCATTCGGTGGAATGACCCAGGTACAGATGTATCTACTATATCTTTACAAAGCTATAATCTGAACAAATCATTCCCGTGGAGATTTTAGCCTCTTTGTAGGCGCTCAAACACCCATTACAGTAATATGAACTCAGCAACGCTGAAATATAAATAAACCATCATTAGGATTTTGTAAGGAAACTCAGTTCTCAAATCTTGATAAATTTGAAATTCATTCAACCTTTATTTAGTCTAGTTAATCTTATTGCGCCTGAAGGACTCATTTACAAGAGAGACCTGGCTACAAACTAAAGAATGATGACAACAGCAACAGTCAAGTCAAAGTCAACTTTATTGTCAGATCTGCAATATGTACTGTACAGGACATACACAGGACCGAAATTGCGTTTCTCTCAGTCCCTCGGTGCAACAGTAAACATCTAAACATTGAAACACTGAAACATATAATAATAGACATAAGCATAAAATAGTAAAACTAACACTGTCCTGAGTTTTTTGCATAGTGGTATAAGAGTATGAAAATTTACACCAACTCTAAAACTAAAACATTAAACATTTAATGAACATAATACTGTCCTGAGTTTTTGCATACTAGTATAAAAAAAGAGTATAAAAAGTATAACTAAAATAAACTAAAGGTTTCTAGCATTGACATTTGCAAAGTGGCAAAGCAGCGTATGAGTTAATGTACACAGTATATGTATGAGGTAGTAGTTGATGTTGTTATAGAGGCAAAAAGTGGCATATGCAGTAAGGCACATTGGGCATCCCTAAGTAAGACCGTTCAGAGCACACTGTATATGTATCAGCAGTGGTGTAGATATTAGAGTAGTGTAAATGTAAACAGTAGTAATTACATGTAAGCAGTAGTAAAAAAAAGTAAACAGTATTAATAAATGTAAACAGAGAATGTAAACAGTATTATGATTATAGGCAGTGATGTAATACAAACATTAGTGCAAGTATGAGAAGTAGTGCAAACTGTATGAGCACATGACCGAGAGTTTAGTGAATAACCCGTTTGATGACACAGAGTCCAGTGTTAAAATCTTTGTGTTTTGTGGTAATGTGTGAGAAAGTTTTAGTGTTAAGGCAGTTCAAATGGGAGGGGGGGCAGAGCAGGCAGAGTGTTTAGCATCCTGACTGCCTGATGAACAGCAGATTTTCCTTGAACAATCAACAATAGACAAGAGAAGTACAGTTTTTTTAACAAGTTTAAACAAATATATCAAAGTAGCAAAACAGACAGGTTATAAGGCAGATGTAGAAAAATCAAAAACAGGAACCTCTAAAAAAGCTAAGTCTGGTCCTCTGGACATTCAAAAAATAAAAAAATAAATAAATAAATAAATAAATAAATAAATAAATAAATAAATAAATAAATAAATAAATAAAAAATGTAGAAACGTTTCGTCTTTCGTCCGAAAGACTTCCTCAGTCTGAGGTGCTGGGTTCAGCTCAGTCTTATAAATAGCACCCTCTCACAGTGTTACACAACCAGTTGGCTGATGACAGCCTGAAACCTGTACAGCCTGTACAAAGAGGCTAAAGATTATTGAGCATGCATCAGGGTAAAAACAGGAACATGTCTGCAAATAAATAAATAAATATGAATTTATATGAAATATAAATGACACTCTTAAACGAGACAGTAAAATCTAATATTTTATTTGCACGAGTCAGATCCTCTCTGCCACCTGTCAGTCAATCCAGTAGGCTCGTCTGTACGACCAATCAGCGATCTCAAGTTGTCCCGAAGGTAAACGACCCTTACCTGCTGGAGCTGCACCTCCTTTTCCTCCGACAACATTGTCAGGGTTTTTTTCCATTATGAACGCTGTGCAATCCCAAAGGGATTTCGTGAAAAATCATCAGAAATAAATTATTAAACATTGTCAGTGGAGGAATGTAATTTAGACCGCGTTACTCTGTGTGTTTATAAGGTGGATACAGTTTATTCTATTTCCAAAGTCTGGATACATGTCAATGATGCAACAGTGATAAACAGGACGTAACACGTGTTCGTTTGAAAGTGACTGCACGTATGCCAAATCCTCCATTATGCTTAATGGGATTTTTTTTAGTTTTTTCATTTTGTCTAATTAGACACACACACACACACAAAAAAAACTACTACAGTACTACAAAAAACAAACAAAACACATTTCTCCATCGTAACTCATGCTCACTTGAATATCTTGCACCAAAAACATTAAAGTTTAATTCAAAGCGATCAGCGTACTTAGCGCTTATGATCACAACATGCACAACTCTTGTAGGCCTATTAGGTAGAAAATTAGAAAGAGTTAGTCATTTTGTACTGTTGGTTGAAGATTATTATTGTTTAATCTGATTGTTCGAAAAAAGGGGCAGATATAATAAGATTTATTCTTCTTTCTGCTACCTTTCATTTTTTTTATATTTTGTACATTATCATTTATGGGATTGTCTTGTATTGTTTCTTTTGTAAAAAAAAATGAACAAATTCAATAAACATAAACTCTAGAAATAGAAATACTCTGCAGTGAATGCAGCACAAGCTGAATGGTTGACGGAAGTGAAACTGTTGGGCGCAGAATTTAAAACTTTTTGGACGGATTATCGGTATTTGACACGTTTTTTGAACTTTGGATCTGGTGGAAACTGGCATAAACTGGTATGTGAATGGTTCGGATGGAAACACAGGTAGGAGATGAGACTGACATGGATTTTGAGGCACCAGAAGGTAAAGGGAGAGGACGAGGTAGACATACATGTTCGATGGAGGTATAGGGACGAAGGACAGTCAGGGTAATAAAAGAGAGTTGGAGGGAAACAGCTCGGATGAAGAAAGGGTAGTGAGAAGAAAAGTAGTAAGAGATGATCTTAAACTATTATTGAAGCTAAAAAATGAGGAAGGGCAGGGTAACATAAGCCCCATTCTGATGTCAAAAGAAATAAAGAAGAAGATAGGGGATGTAGAAATAGTGAAGATGTTAAGAGATGGAAACTTATTAGTAACTTGTAAAACTGAAGAACAAAAGAATAAGGCGTTACATGTTGAGAATATCTGTAAAAGACTGGTCATAGAAAGAAAGATAATAGGAGAAAATAAAACTGTTCGTGGGGTGATTATGGCATTCCAGTGGAAGAAGATTTGGATAAAATGAAAAGAAGCATTGTTGGTGCACAGGTGCAAACATTAAAAAGAGTGTCAAGAACGGTTAATGGAGAAAGGGTAGGGAGTTTGTCAATAATGCTTGAGTTTGATGAGAAGATCTTGCCAACATATACATAAAAATAGGATATTTAAGTTTTCAGGTCAGGCCTTACATTCCACCACCACTTCGCTGCTACAGGTGCCAGAGATATGGACACATTGCAGCAGCGTGCAAGGGTAAACAGAGATGTCCAAAGTGTGGAGAAGATCATAGGATTGAAGAATGTAAAAAAGAAAAGGAGAAGTGTTGCAACTGTGGAGGCCAACATAGAGTTACATTTGGGGGGTGTGAATGAGAGAAAACAGCTAAAGAAATCCAACAGGTTAAAATAACTACGAATACCACATATGCAGAAGCAGTCAAAAGTGTAAAAGGACAAAAGACAAGAGAGACAGCACAAACAGTGACACATAACCCACAACAAAGTACCAGCAAACCACAAACAGACGAAAACATCTCAATGCCAATCGAAAACTTGATATTGTTGTTCTGATCTTCTGGTATGTGTTGTTTCTGTTTGTGACTTATATAAATAATGTGTGTGCTTGTGAGACATTTAAAGATGTTTTGAACTTCTGGCAGGTCTCTCTGATGGCATGGAGATTGAACAGGGGTCGCGGTCGTCAGCTACTTCATCTGCCGGAGAGTCTGGATCGAGAACTGCATCCATGGTCTTTGAGCATGTCTTAAAAGGAAAAAAACAAGGAGTTTTAAAATCTAGACAAAATAAAGGAATTAAAGAAACATACAGATAAGCGTTATTGGTTTTTAATGTTAACTACTACAACCTGCAATAGGTCAAGAATGGCTCCACGCTCAAAATGTCCTTGTGAAGACCAGCCAGCAGTGATGGTGGGCTCATTCCGGTCATCAGGATGTCGTGGGTCAAAACGCAGGCTGTTCAGCGTTCTCCTGGAAAACTTCTCAACACAGATGTCATGCCTTAAATGACACCAACATGAAAAATGTGGTTGATATCTAACACATATTAGCAAATCTGTTTGTAGAAGTGTTTTTTTAAAAATGTCAAAAAACTATTCCAGATCTTACCATTGTAGAAAACATTTAAAACCGTACATATGTGATTGCATTTATTATCTAGTGCCACTAGAAAACAACAATAATTAACACAATACAATAAACTACAATTGTACAATGTTGAATAGTTTTTTGACTGGGATAAGACATGATAAGTGATATTGTATTATTCCAGTTGGTGAAGTTTCACTGAAAGTCACCTTTCTGGGTATTTGTGTTATAAGTGTAATATGAAATGTCTTCAGGAACACCGATTAAACTCACTTTAAAACTTGCAGCTCATCCAAGTAGCAGGTACAGTTCGTTTTTGGGCTGGTCTCTTCCATGTACAAGGTAACTGGGTGCAGGTTGGTGTATTTCCAACATGGTTGCAGCCACCTCCTCTGCAAAAACAATCACAAACAATATACAACTATTGTATGTGTCATTATGGAATTCACATGCAAAATATATTGTTTGTAATATATTTAAGATTTTCACACATGTTACGTCTAAAGTGTAAGCTGTATAAACAGCATAAGTGCATTAGTAAATCAAAGATAATTAAATTTCCCTAGGAAAGCTATCACTTGGGATAGTTATTATTTTTCACATCACAACATCACCAATTGTCTCAGGCTTAATTTAAGACATAGTTTACAGAAATCAAATAAGAAATAAGGACGCTGTGAACATTTGTGTGACTCAAACGTCATGTTTTTGTTTACATACTGTGCTTATACTGACGGCTCATTATGAAGACATGGCGCTAGTTATAGCAGCTAACAGAAGATGTTGAACCTGTAACAATAACCAAACCAGTCTAAATATCAGAAGTATTGGTGTGAGAAATTTAAAACATTTATTTCTGACGCTTGGATAATACAGGTTGTTGACAACTACACACAACGGCTCACCCTGCTGGACATCCGCAAAAAGCCTGAAGGAGTTCCCCAATTTCCATCAGCGCACACAATCACCTCCTCTCGTATCTGCGGCACAATGTTCAGGCATTTTGACCAGTGGTTGTCCACTATTTTAAGAAATCAAGCTTCTAAATTACAACTCTCTATCATTACGAAGCTCCTCGGCTCCTTCCTAACCCCCGGCATCCGGTTTCGGCTTTTTGCCGTCCAATCAGAACGCTCGTTTCTGCCGAGCTTTGCGTGATGACGTCAACTGGTAAAAGGTCTATCGGAAGCTAACTTCAGCTTCGTTCGGTAAAATGAGCTACCAGCTAAAACTAAATCAAAATTACTAACTACAAAAAAAATCATAATTAGGAATGTTGGACCCATAAAGACACTTCCAGTAGCAGCTGGCACATGCAGAGAATACAATACTGCTGTAGAGTCGTTGAGTTGCACTAACTGGACGTGTACAGTTAGATTTTCATCCATAAAATATGTCAAGGAGTCACCATTCCTCTGGAACAAGGGACCAGGGAAACAGGTTTGTCTGTTTGGGTCCAGGAACATCTTCGCATCCATGTCCACATAAACTGCAAAGAAATATACACATGGTTAACAACAAATCACATCATAGCAGTAACTCACAAAACTAACCCACAATAATAAATAAGCTCGATTTTCACTGTCTCACACACACCAACACACACACACACAGACACACACAGCTGTGGATGGACAGGATGGTTTGGGTTTCAAGTTTTGCATTTTTTTTTAAACTAAATAATTGATTATGTTAAACTGGATTCCCACCCTGACAAGCCAAGATAAATATTGATAGATCTTTTAAAAACAGTTTATGGTGCAAAACATTAGTTTACTAGCTAAAAACACATGTAAAGGTGAACAAAGAACAACATGTTGCAGGCCTCCTACGCAGCTACATCATCAACACGGCAACAATCACGTTCAACGCTCTTTAGAAAACACAAACAGCTTAGAAACATCCTCTAATTATTAGGCGACATATCGTATAATAATCACTGTAAAGTACGACATGTGTTACTGAGTTAATGATAAACAATGAACGCTGAACAGCTAAAACGAGTCCTGTGCTAAACAACAACAATGCCGCCTCACACCCGTTTTGCGAGCCGTTGTCGACGCACAGAGGCTGTTTAAACAAATCATTGTCGTTACTGTAAAGAACTACAATCCCTGAATGCGTTAATGTGAAGTTACGGTTGAGTAAACCACAAAGAACAGCGAAAAAGAGTAAAAAGTAACTCTTTCACTCACTGTTGATGCGAGGAGCAGCCATCTTGAAACGATGATCTCGGAGATCTCGGGTGCCGTGCGGCTACCAGTTCACGAGTTGGAATTACGACCTGAGGGGGCGTTCCAGTTGATTTTTACTGCTCGGAAACACGTAATTACGACCTCCGAGGACAACTGGAACGCAGCATCACTCATGAAGATCAAACAGACCGTCACTGGTGACGGTCTGTTTGATCTTCATGAGTGATGCCGGTCTGTTTGATCTTCATGAGTGATGCTGCGTTCCAGTTGATTTTTACTGCTCGGAAACACGTAATTACGACCTCCGAGGACAACTGGAACGCAGCATCACTCATGAAGATCAAACAGACCGTCACTGGTGACGGTCTGTTTGATCTTCATGAGTGATGCCGGTCTGTTTGATCTTCATGAGTGATGCTGCGTTCCAGTTGATTTTTACTGCTCGGAAACACGTAATTACGACCTCCGAGGACAACTGGAACGCAGCATCACTCATGAAGATCAAACAGACCGTCACTGGTGACGTCATCAACAGCGTTGTTTATGTGACGCGTTGGAAAGCTTTGATCTAGAGCTCATAAATAGACCACCCCAGTGTGTCCCAAACTTATTCCGCAATTTTTTTTGCAAAGTGCACTGGTTTAAGTGTAGCCTACTTCTGCCAATTGTCTTCT
>JBBPBX010078717.1:0-10989 GCA_038048925.1 Garcialebias charrua
AAGTCTGGGCCTCCCTACTTAGGCTGCTACCCCCGCGACCCGACCTCGGATAAGCGGAAGAAAATGGATGGATGGATGGATCAGTGCAGCAAGGAGACATTGTACTGTTACATGCACACATATGTTTGAAACCAGTAATAAAGTATGTGCAGATGGATGGAGTATAAATACCCTGACGCATGCTCAATAATCGACAAAACAATAATAATGGAGTATGTAGTTCCAGGAAATCCGAAGCACTACAAGGAACAAAATACGGAGCAGGAAGTCTTATGTTGTCTTGGTGGTCAAGGATGGATTGAAGTACAGCGCTCGTAATTCGGGGACTACCTGATGGTATTTCTGGAATGTTTACCCAAAGCTTTAAAAAGTTTGAGCGATGCTGAAATGATGCACCCCTTCAATTACTGTGTGTGTAAACTGTGACGCACAGCTAAAACAAAAGCAGTGTGTGCATCTATTTACTAACACCAGTACTTTGTTCTGAAGCCCAGGAGGGTCACATTCCTCTAACAAGTCAGTTTCCATTCACCATCACACTCTGTACTGTGTGAAAGTCACACACGCTGGCACCGCCTGACAGAAGCAGGTTCGGGTTTTCCAGATGGATCAAAGGGAGCTGAGAGAAGAGTCTCTTCTGTTCCTTCACTCACACGATGGGTCACAGGTTGACGTCAAAGTGTCTTTTGCTCGTATATCGGAGGACTTATACTAAAACTAGACAGGCATTACATCAACAGTTACAGAGCAGACACATGCTACACAGCACACATTTCCCTGCATGTACAATATAGGAAAAACTGTAGATTAAAAGGAACTGTCAACCTTCCAAATAAACAAGTGGTACTCCAATGTCCCCTGTTGCTGAGTGATTTTAATGGTGAATGGTTGTAGTTTTTGAAATTGGTTTTTCAGGGTTTTTCTGGACTGGAATCAAACTTGGAATGCATAAACCTTGTTTTTTTTAATGCAAGATATTCAAGAGGATAGAAGTTACACTGTGTATAAGAACAGGGATCAGACGTCTTTTTTTTTTTCTTGTCTGGGGCAGTATGGCGACGAATCCTGGCAAAAGGAGGGAGCTAAATATCCAAGGCCAGGTGTAGAGGGAGCCTAGAGGTGGCCAATGATGGCCTTGGCCCCACAGATTAATCTTTAGCCACCCCAAGGGCCACCTCAATCATTGGAAGAAACTCCCGTATACTGTACTTTTAAGCCATATAATCAATCAATCAATCAATCAATCAAAACTTTATTTCAGACGCATATGGTCCATAGTAACAAAAACAACCACCACCAAAAATAAAAATATATAAAAAATTAAAAAGATAACATCAACAAGACACAGTAAAAATAGAATGTTCATCCATTGCCAAATAATTTGAGGCGCCAGTGATTCCACAGACTTGAATAGAACCTAACCGAGCTTTGTGCAGGGTTGGTCAGAGTATAGATGATGCAGTATATAAAAACTAGAAAGCATGTTTTGTTCAAATGACAGGGGAGGTCAGTTTCCATATACAGTATACTGTATATTTTTTTCACTTATCCTTTATTTATACAGGTAGTCTCATTGAGTCACAAGAACTCATTTTCATGAGAGACCTGTTTTTGGGAGCAGATGGTGGGGGTTAGGGGCCTTGCTCAGGGGCCCAGAGTGAGACAAATGAGGGTGGAGGCAGGTGCGTGTTTCACCTTTTCCACTAATATTTTGATTTTGACGGTACAGGAAGTTGTACCTGCTGATCACAGGCCCATCCTCCCTAACCTCTGTGCCACCACTCCCACATGTAATAAACGTGTAATTTTTCTAAGAAATTAGGAGCTTTCATGTGTCACAAACAAAAACTTTCAGTAGCATAGAGTAATATTATAACATATTAAAGGTTCAGTCTGCAGTTTCTGTAGAACTGCAGCACTTAGACAAAATTTCAACAAGCAAAGCATTCTGATCCCTCCCCCTCAGAGCCATATATGGCTCTGCCCCCTTGTGGTCTGTTAAAATTCAAATTCAAGCTCTGTTTTTATTGGCTGATTCAAATTCAAGCTCGGTTTTTATTGGCTGGTTACAAACTTTGTTTTTATTGGCTGGAAAATGGCGGGTCACTTTTTCTTTTTAGAAATGCTTATTTACCACCTGGAGAAGCAAGGGGACAATTTATTTTTTTTGTTTTTTTCAGAGATTACCTCTCTAACATCAATCTAGTGACAGAGTGAAGAAATATGTTTAAAATATATTGTTAGAAAAGTTACATATAGCAGCTTTAAGTGTATAAGTGCTATATGTTGTCATCATTGTGTGCACTGACAAAATTGGTTCTCTGCATTTAACCCATCATACCTGGGATATACCCAGGTGGAGCGTGAATAGCTATTGAGCGCCTGGGGAGCAATTGGGGATTGGGTGTCTTGCTCAGAGTTACCGTGACATGTGGAATTGTCTGGGAGTCGAGCCACAACTTTCTGGTGCCAGGTCAGCTACCCTACCTCTACAACTTCTCATCCCCTATTAAGGCCAATATGTGCAAGTGCATGGTCAGAAAACCCTTTCAGTTATTATACTCAGAACATGCACAGATGGATAGATGAAGGGTATTTCCAATTTCACCCTCTTTCCTCTGCGACATGGGACAAAACAAAATATGTAAAAAGAACCAAAGTGAGCTTGCTTAGAATAATAATATTTTTTGTGATTAATACTTGCTAGTTGTAATAATAGGAAGGACAAAATATAAAAGTGCATTCTTGAGTCTGAAAAATATTCACTCTGCCTTCCCTCTCATCCCCCTTGCAAACACATGTGTCATAAAACTATCTTAGTCTCAGGTTTGATTGATGTTCCCTCTCCCAACGCAGCCATGCATCACTAATCATTTCATATGAGACTACACGCAAAAGTGGGAAAATTGACTAACCATTAAAAAACCATTTATAGCCTGCAGACGACCTTAACTAGTTGACATTGACTGGTGCTTTCATATAAAGTTCACCCTCATCAATGACCAACGAGAAGCACTGACAAGCGCTCTGTTTGACAGGCAGAGCAATAATTAAATATTAGATCTTCTTTGCTCAGAATTGGCTCAGGTTTGGTTGTTTCTATCTTGCTATTGAAGGCCTTGAATTCGACTGATTTGTACGGTCTTAGCTGTCCACTGGCAGGCACAACACGGACCTTCCAACACTAAGACACTGCCCTCGCTTTCCACTTTAGTTGCTGAATGTGCTAGCGAATGATAAGTCCAGACTAGGGGAATCCAGGAAAAGCTATGAGGCATTTTGTGAGTAATCTGACCCAGAGGCTAGGCTTAGGCCTAGCAATGTGGTAAAAGGACAATGAGCCAGAAACTCATACGCAGCGCACCCCCAAATGACTTTAGACACACTTCCATCCATAAAAACAGATTATTGCTGTTTATCCTCTTTTCATTGTGGGTTTTTACACGTGCCCATTGGAGTTGCGGGCCTGATAATGGCAGTTCTCCACACCTCCCCCTCTCACAGCCTGCCGCTTCGATGTGTACTTTTAAAAGAATCAATTGCTACAGCTGTGAGATGAGAATGTAATAGTGAATACATTTTGAGTTTCCTCTTCTAATCTTCTCCCTCAACATGTCAAACAAATTGTGCTGCCTCTGCCAAATCTAATAACACCGGCTCCCTTCTTGCCACAAATCGTGTATATGAACACACGCAAACACGGCCAAACGCACAGACACTTATGCAAAGGGACAGACTGGAAATGGAGAGATGCTGGTAATCACAATCAGGAGAGGATCAAATATGTATGAAAGTACCTTGTTATGGGGAAAGGCATACACACCCTACCCCAGAGGATAGACCACCTATGTAATCTGTATACTGTCTGTCCCCAGGGCCCTCGTGTTTCTGCTCTTCAAACTCATTCACAAAGACATGAATTATGCGTGTTTTAGTATTGAAAGATAACAACCAAACAATGAATTCAGGATTCACCCATTGCTATCCTCACCCCACTGCATCACGGGTAAGAACCCCCCCAACTCCTCCCATCGCATTTTAGTTGCTTATCGCTTCTGCTCTTGAAATCCCATGTGTCCTCATTTTAGCAAAACTGCCATACCACCACCTTAGGTAATTCATGTAGTGATTTATCCCACCACATCTTGCGACCACCTGTCATGAAGAGATAGTATTCTCCATCCTATTAAACCAATGTCATCACCAGAGAGGTGGTCTCTGCATCATAACACTCAGCAAACTTCCACCATAAGCAGGTGTCTGTTGGTGACCTGACCAGAGTCAACAAAACTCTGCATCTAAAACCTACAAACTGAAAGAACACTAGTTTCTCAGACAGGACATGGAAGACTAGACTGGAGAACAACAGCGAGAAAAACAAGGAAATGAGTGAATGTTGCCCGGCTGCCAGTGGCTCAGGAGGGTGCAGCGTTGCTGTCTTTCTAATGACAGCCAATTTAATTGAAAAATCCACTTAGTTTTCTGAGAGCAAACAATTCAGTGTGGAGAAGCAAAGGCACTATTCCCTGGCCCAGTGGTTATAACAGTTTAAAAAAAGACTATAAGAGGGAAGAAAAGAGAGACGGTGTTGGAGGAATGAAAAGAAAGCAAAGAGGAGGTTAGTGTTAAAGGCAGGCACAGATATGGACGGGGTAAGAGTGAATTACAGATTGGACTGAGATAAAGGGGTAAAATGATGGGATGGAGGGAGAAAGAAGGGAGGGGTGGGGGACAGAGAGAAAGGCTGAAGAAAAAAAGAAGAGGAGAAGGAAAGCAGTTAAATCCAAGCTCAGCAGTCCTTCTCAGGCTCAATTTCCAGGACATGATTAGTTTGGGGTGATGACATGTAACGGGTTCAGGAAAAAGAAAGAATTTTTCCTCTGCTTGTTTCTACACTCCATCTCTTGTTCGCTCAGAGAGGCTTTCTTCCTCAAAATTGAGGCCTGTTCTAAAGATTAAAAACTTAAAAGACTAATAGCCTTCATTCACCTTTTGTTCCACAGCTGTCATGTTCTGAAAACCACCACAACAAGCTGCAGTACCTTTTACTGCAAACCATGACCCGAAAAGCCCCAACAAAGTTGCGGTCACCTCTTAATCCTTTTCTCATAAAAAAGAACACGATGGCCACTTATTTTCACCCCACACATCTATTGTATGCAACGATGGCAGCACTAAATGACGAGCTTGTGCCTTTTAGAGAACTCTAATTTACTTCTAATTGATTTTTTTTAAGATCCTGAAGCAATAATCAAAATGTGACAATTGTTTGGGCTCTCAAACACTAATATGTTGGCATTTGCAGAATAATAACGGAAACTAGCGCTGCAAAGGTTGAGTTAGAGCCATACTCTTTTCAAACAAAACAGGAATTGCAAATATAGTACAATCTGCAAACAGGACGAACACCAACAACTGAGCTTCCTTATAGATGCCAAACATTTAGTTGCTTTCCAAATCTACTGTGAGTCCAAATACTTTGTATATTTGCTGAAACAATAGAAGGAATGCATAAAAATATGAGAACAAAGGCAAAACCAGTGGTGCAGTCTATGTGCTATGCGGGCATTTGGAGTATACCCACTAGAAAAGCTTGGGAAATTCAGTATACCGGTAACCACTTAAAAGTTCCCATTGACACAAGCCCATATCCCGTATCATTGGCAATGATTTGCGACATGGGCTTGTGTCATTGTCAACACATTTGGAACATTCAACCTGTTTTTGTATCATTTACATCTGCACTTACTACTTAATACTTGAACATGTTTTGCTTTGATACCGTTTTATAAATTCTATAACATGTTTTTAATACAAAGCCAACTGTTGTACAAAGTTTGTTTACATTTATTAAAATAAAAGCATCAGAGAAATGTTGAATTGTTCAATATCAGAGTCAGAGTCAGAGTCAGAGAGAATTTATTGTCATTTGCACCGCATGTAGTACATGTGTTGAAAACGAGATTATGTACACAGGGTCCCAGTTACATCCAACAACAAATGCAAGAGAAAAACAATAATAACATCTAGGATTAACTAAGAGAGACATCAGCTAGTAATACACTAAGCCCTAATGTAGTAGAAAAACATCATTATAAACAGCAGCACGAACATGAGCAGATGGTCACAGATGAACGCAGCAACAAGAAACAGATCAGCATCAGCATGATGTGACATTTTGCAGTGTTTATTCTTATTATTTATTTATTCATGAGTCTGACAGCCTCAGGGTAGAAGCTGTTCCTCAGTCTAGTGGTTCTACATTTGATGCTCCTCAACCTCCGTCCCGAGGGGAGTGGTGCAAAGAGTGAGTGTGCTGGGTGAGTGAGGTCTTTCATGATGCAGGTGGCTCTTTTTCTGCATCTGGAGGTGTAAATGTCTGTGATGGTGGGGAGACTGACTCCCACAGACTTCTGTGCAGCCTTCACCACTCTTTGTAGAGCTTTCCTCTCTGCAACTGTGCAGCCTCCATGCCACACGTTGATGCTGGAGCACAGGACGCTCTCCACTGCACACCTGTAGAACGAGGTGAGGACTGAGCTTCTCAGACCGGCTCGTCTCAGCCGTCTGAGGAAGTAGAGTCTCTGATGACCTTTCTTGATCAGGCTGGTGGTGTTATTGCTCCAGCTGAGGTTATCATTCATGTGTACACCCAGGTATTTGTAGCTGGAGACCACCTCCACCGCAGATCCACCTATATACAGTGGGGTGTGGGTGTGTTTGTTCCTTCTGAAGTCCACAATCATCTCCTTCGTCTTCTTCACATTCATGTGAAGGTTATTCTCTTTGCACCAACTCTCCAGATGTTCCACCTCCTGTCTGTAGCTGGATTCATCATTATCTGTGATGCATCCCACCACAGCTGTATCATCTGCAAACTTAACAATATGACAGCCTGGATGTGTGGCTGTACAATCATATGTGAGCAGAGTAAACAGAAGAGGGCTCAGCACACATCCCTGAGGAGAGCCAGTGCTGAGGGTGATGGTGGAGGAGGAGAAGTTGTGGATCTTCACGGACTGTGGTCTGTTTGTTAAGAAGTCTAAGACCCAGTTACAAATAGAGGGGCTTAGTCCAAGTGTGGATAGTTTGTCTATCAGAGTTTGGGGGATCATGGTGTTGAAGGCAGATGTGAAGTCCACAAAGAGCAGACGCACGTATGAGTCCTTCTGATCCAGGTGGGTGAGAGCAGTGTGGACCACGGAGGAGATGGCGTCCTCTGTTGATCGGTTCTCACGGTATGCATATTGATGAGGGTCCTCGCTGATGTTGACGGCTGTCTTGATGTGGGACATGACCAGTTTCTCAAAACATTTAGCGACTATCGGGGTGAGGGCCACCGGTCTATAGTCATTCAGACCAGTCACTGTGGAGCTTTTTGGGACTGGGATGATGGTGGCAGTCTTCAGGCAGGTGGGAACTGACTCCAGTGCAAGTGAGGTGGTGAAGATGTCAGCCAGCACCTCACAGAGCTGGTCCGCACATTCCTTCAGAACTTTCCCTGGGATGTTGTCTGGACCCGTAGCTTTATGAGGGTTGATCCTTCTGAGACTACCTCTCACTTCTGCTGCGGTCACTTTGAGGTGCTCCTCGTCTGGTGATGAGGTGAGTCTGGTGCTAGCTGGTCTGTTTGGATCATCAAAACGTGCATAAAACTTATTGAGGGCATCAGGCAGGGATGGGTCCCTGGGGCATTGTTTGCTTTTGCCCTTGTAGTCTGTTAAGCATTTGATGCCCTGCCACAATATGCATAAAAACCAAAATTAATTAATGATTACGGTACATTGTACTAACGGGTGTACTTTGGTTTTCTAAGCACAGTATACGTAGACTGTACCACTGGGCAAAACATAATACCGGTAATAAAAGATTCTGGCCACTTTTGCAGGTGATGTGGTGAACGGCTGACACAAACACAAGTACTGTATTATCTAATCCTTACAACTGGCCTCCCTGCAGAGAGCTTAGGGATAAGATAACTGAGCAAGAAGACAGAGAACAAAAAGAAATGGGGAAAAAACATGACAATATCAGGAACACTAATTGGTTTCAAAACACTTGAAAGCCATTTTGGATTTGTAAGCTCATCTAATATGCCCTTCCTGCTCTCACTCTCTCTGTTCAACCATTTTAATAATTCAACCATACCTTCTTTTCTATCTTAACATCCAGTTCTAGCTGCCTTTTAGCCTAACAAAGCATTTAACACAGCAATGATAAATGCTTATGCTGGTTCTGAACCCAAAGTTCTCAAATTGCCCCTTCCGATCCCTTTTCCGATCAACCCAAAGCAGACTAGCTCTCCATCCAGACCCCCTGCTGCTGCTGCAGTCCCAGACAGAGTGTCCTGGCCTGGCTCCACCCTAGTGAGCACCAACCTGGTCTCAGCCCTGCACAACAGATTGACACCGTCTGTACTAACACCCCAGTGGCTAATGCAAATACACTCCATCTGCTAATTCTAATCCATCTAGTCCCAAATGATATACTATATAAGCACAGACACACATAGGATTTTGTATACGTGGCACTTCTGAAGGATGAGATCATGTCCTGTAAAACTGATTAATTGATACCATCACTATTGTTATAAAACCTTTGTGCGTCCTATCACCTGATGATCAATGAAGATAAATGACAGGCTGCTGTTCCTCCACTTCTTGACCCCACAGGGAAGGCACGTACACACAGAGCAATATCCTGAGGTAAAAGCATCAACTGCATGTAAATAACCCACTCCCATACACAATACAGACTTGTACTGGGATCCAAGCATCAATTTCCAGCAACAGGAGCTACTATGCTTTAGAATATGTGTAAAAGCACCAGCATACAGGCACAGGAGGCCTTAGGAAAAACATGATGCAGTTAAGAGTAAACATAAAGAAGGAGGATCATGAGAAGCCAGCGGTCAGGAGATTAGTTGCAGTTAAACACAAGAGAAACATGTCCTAAACATCCTGTATAGTGGTTAAGATAATCTCACTCATACTGAGGATTAGCCTGTATTATTCTATGTTAGGGGAACCACAGTGAGGCGAAGCTGTAAACAGAAACACAGATAGAAGATGCACTGCTGGTGAAATAAGAAATCATTATCTCAGTACACAAATACTGCAGATCAGAAAAGAACAAGTGCAGTCTAAATATAGGCCAAACGGGTACATGAGGACATTTGTGTGAGTAACTGCTGCTATTTGCATATTTTGTGCTCATGGATATGCAAACTATCTTACACCACATGGGCGTATGAGTGTGATTGTGTGCACGAGACACCGGGTGCAGTCAATGTGCCGAGCCTCTGACTTTGCACATTTTGCACATGCTGGAAGACTTCTCTGCATAATCTCATTTAAACCCCCTTCACACCCCCATAATTCAATTCTCTCTTCTAGACAATGACCATGTCATCTCAATCTGGCAGGTAGATTATACAGCATGCCACACAAGACTGCTAATGCTGAGGGAACGGCTCCAACGATTGCGTGCCGCTTCAAGGTTGGACGGGCTGCTGTAGATTGCTTTACCGGATTGCTTCTGCCACTCATGTTTTCCACCACTAGTTTCCTGTCTTTAATCTGAAAAAAAACTTTCTCCTCTCACCCTTTTCCACCCTTTTGGATATGCCAATGCTGCAGGTTTGATTGGCTAAACTTGAACAATCTCCATTATATGCTGTTGTGATTTTTTTCTTAATGCTACTCTTTACTTATAATTAAGAAAATGAATCAGTTAAGTGTGTTCTACCGCTTCAAGACTACACAAGAACGCTAAAGATAAGGCATAAAAGCTGTAAACATTGACAGGTGGTACTAGGGCTGTTGGACAAAAAGAGCTGGCAGATCTGTTTTCTAGTTTAGTAGCTACAGCCCCCATGACAAACAAGTGGATAATTGGGCCAAAATAAAACCAGCTAAAAATATGTATTTCCACAAATCCTGTAAGATACTGAATCTGATATGATTACACATTTTAATTACTGTCAGTAATCAGCTAGAACACTGAGATAGCCTGAAGTGGCAGGTGTGTGCACATTGGATGCCTAACTGTGAGGTCCTGATGCTGCCCATCAGTTCCCCTCCCAGGGTTGCTCAATAGGATTATAGCTAAATCATTCAGCCATAAAAGGGTCTGTACGAGCCCCTTCATGATTTAACCACTTATAAAGGCTTGATCCACCCAGCACGGTTCCCTAAACATGGAGCAATATCACTGTTTGCATTACAAGATGCATGGGTAAAAAAAAAAATTACAAGTGCGACCACAAATCAATAGTGGTGGGTTAGACATGCAATAAGAGGAATCAAAGATTGCTATTAGTCATGCAAACAATCAGGTCCTGAGTGAGTCTGCTCCTTCCAACGAGACCTGTGTGCTGCTGACCTCAGTCTAAATCTTTGAGCTAAAATCTATGCTTCACAGGAACACTAATGAACTGCGAAACAGGACACTGTAATTAGAGATCCACAACAGAACTACAATTGTCTGCATAACTTGACTCCCCTCCATGCCTTAAATCATCAGTCGCATTCTCTGATGCAGTCTAGCTAATGAAAAGCAGAAAGAGAACAACATCCCTGCGAGGAGCAGCACAACAAACTAACAAATCCCATAGCAAACATATGAACCATGCAATGAAAATAGCTGTACGGTCTAACCACACAAACCTCTGGATTATTGTAAAGAATAGACTGGCACTTGTAAAATGTGCTTATTTTGTCCACGACCACAAGAAGCAACACTCCTAAATCTTCAGTTTAGAGCTCCAGTGGTCGTTTTTTTAAACTCAATGTTTAGCTCACATCTGTTGTTTCAGTAAATACCGTATTTTCCGGAATATAGGTTGCGGATTTTTATCATTTTTGCATGCCCTGCGACCTATATTCAGGTGTGGCCTATTTATGGCTTTTTATAAAATAAGCTGATTTGTAATCATTTATTAACAAAACTTAAACTGAGACACACTCTTACAATAATGTCAGATAACAA
>JBBPBX010078718.1:0-16561 GCA_038048925.1 Garcialebias charrua
TTCTCGTCCTCTGTGCGTTCACGGAGCACACACAGGCAGCGAAACTAAAAGTTGACTTGACCATTAAAGTGCATTTATTAAAAAAAGTTAGACTGAGACACATTTTTGCTATAATTTCGAGCTAAAAAATAATTGTTTAGGTACTTTTCTTGTTAAATGTCGGAGGAACAAGCCGCATTCCTCTTTCCTGTTTCTTTTTACAGACATGACAATAAGCCTCGCCTTGGCCAGCTGTAGGAGTGAACGCACACTGACCGACGATATGACGTCGTTGTTTTAGCGCAGGTCCTACTCGAACATAAAATTAGAAAAGATAAACCCTGACATTTTTTTTAGCCGACAGAACGAGAAAAATATAGTTGTGTAGGTTTAAAAAAAAAAAAAAACCTCGTCAGATGACGTTTATTACTTTTTAATACTTTTTTAATGGCCGTAATTTGTGTTAATTTTATTTACTACCTTTTAATACCTTTTACAACCCCGCAGATACCCTGTAATAAAGAGTAAACATACTTTGTACTCATGGCTGCTGGAGTCCAGAGGCTGCAGTTTGCACTGGAGGGAGTGGTACTGACTGTCCAACGGATGCTCATCACTGTCTGCGTTCGACTGGGCCATTTTCACAGCAATCTGAATGTCACTTAGCGCCTTCAAGAAAAGACAGCAGGCGTTACTTACAACACGCAATGTCCAGTGTGTGACGGGATGAGACCGTGACGACAGCAGACGAATGAAGGATTAAGAAAAGTTAACCTCCAACAGAGCGATTTTTTCCTTCAGCTCCTCTTCGGAGCGGATGATTGGAGGAGTTCTCAAGCTGTAAAAAAAATCACATGACAGATCATGAAACAACTAGGATGTGTTTTCTCTACGTTATCGCTGCACGCTCCTTACCCAAAGTCATGTGGGATGCGGGTGTAAAACTGGTTGCAGGCCTCCAGCAGCTCCCGACTGCCGCCCTTCCTCTTCAAGCAGTCCTCGATTTTCTTCAAGGCGATGTAGCCGGCGCGGATCTGCTCTGAGGTCAGCTTCCCTACAGGTGAAAGAAGGAACATCGGGAAAAATCAAAGCTACAAAATGACCAATTTCAACCTTTTTTTTTTTACTGTAAATATTTTTCGAGTCACACACCAAGAGGAGCTTTCTTGACGTCATACTTCATCTCCAGCACGCACTCCTCCATGGCCTTCAGGTCACAGATGAGCTCGAGAAGCGAGTGAACTCTGGCGTCGAGCCTGGACGGCTTCTTTTTCGGTGCAGCATCTACCGTGGTCTGGTTCTCCTCCTGGAAGGGGCACACGTCCACCAACACGTTTACATGCCTCATTTTCAGAACTACTGAAAGCCTAGTTACAAAGAAATGTAAAAGTTTTATAATATTTTGTTTAGACAACATGATTTTTTTGTTTCTGTCTGAAGCTTTGCCAACGTGTAGCTTCTCACGCATGTGATTAATCTACAAACTATCTTAAAAACACTACAGATGTGGACATTTCTTGGGGATTGGAATGATAATTGACCTCTTTTTGGAAAAGGTCAATTATCATCATTCCAGTCCCCGAGAAATCAAATCTATCTGATAATAATGACTACAGACCTGTGACACTTGCATCAGCAGTAATGAAGTGTTTTGAGAAATTTGTTGTTGTGTCCCTCTTGAAATCAGAGACAAATCCTGGTCTCCATCCTTTCCAGTTCACTTAAAGTCGGGGACGAGGTACAGATGATGCCATTAACGGCATCACACATCTAACTCTTAAAGCATCTTGAAAACCCAAAGGCCTATGCCCGTCTTCTGTTTATGGATTTTAGTTATGCTTTACAGCCTCACCTGCTTGTTAAGAAATTACAGCAGAGGAATCTTAATCCTCTTCTTATTAAATGGTTTTATTCTCTTTTAACAGATCACAGCTTGTCAGAGTCAATAACCGTGTTTCCATCTATTTTCAATTCAAATTTTGAGCGGATTTTTGAAAATTCGCAAAAATGTAAATAAAAATTAATGCGAATCAGAAGTGTTTCCATCAACTGGCTTGAAGCGAATCCACCAGGCCACGCAAAGCGGCATTACGTCAGACGTCAGCGTTACGCATGTCTACAGTAAACAGGAAGTAGCGGTTGACAACAGGAACCGAACCACACATCTCGGCAAAATGGAGAGAATATTCCAGGAATGTGTTGCTATCGGGCAAGTTGTATTTATTCTGTTGTTTAATTCTGTTATTCTGATCATACATTGGTACATCCGGGGAGACAGCGGAAACAGCTGATCAGTCACATGACGTGAATGTTTGCTACGACAGAACTGAGTCGGCAAATCTGTTTCCATCTCTCGTTTTGCGCATCAGCTCTGTTTCGAAAAACCCAAAAACCACCTCAAGCACGCGTATCAACTTTTTTGCAAATTAGAGGAAGTTAATTCGAATCGTGCCGTTTCCATTCACCTTTTCTGATGCGATACTTCAAAATGTGCATCAAGAGACCTTGATGGAAACACGGTGAATAACACCTTATCAGAGCCAAGGTCCATCAGTACTGGGGTTCCCCAGGGTTTGTTACCTCTCCTGTCCACCATTTACACAAATGATTGCAGCTGCCCTGGGAATTATGTTTTTTAATTTTCCGACGATACTGCTATTCTCAGCTTGCTGCATGAGGATATGGACTCCTCGTCATAGTTTAACGAGGTTCAGTCTTTCGTTCAATGGTGCGATGACCACCACCTTGTTATTAATGCCAGGAAAACAGAAGAGATGCTGACTGACCCCAGGTCTCAAAGTGACAACCTCCCACTTTTATATTCGTGACCAGAACATAAACCAGGTCTGTTCTTACAGATGTCTGGGTATTCACCTAGATAATCTGTTCAAGTGGGAAATTCATGTTACTGTAATATGTTGTGCTCCCGTCTACAGCAGAGATTGTATTTTTTTACGTACAATCAGCGTCTTTGGTGTTAACCAGAAGCTTGTGGTTTTATTCTATCAGGCCGTGTTGAACAGCATCATCAGGTTTGAAATGTTGGCGTGGTACGATAATCTCTCTGTGCAACTTAAATCTAAACTTAGTCGCATGGTACAAACTGCAATGAAGGTGATAGGAAGGACTGATCAGCCCTCCCTGCAGTCTGTCTATGAGTCTGTCCTCAAACGTGCTCGGAGGGTCCGGTCTGACCCCGCTCACATCCTCAACTCACAATACGAGCTGTTACCATCTGGCAAACAGTTTAGAGTCCCTGCTTGCAGAATTAACAGATTTAAAATTAATTTGTCCCTATATCAATCAGATTGTTTAATAAAGTAGGCTTTTGTCATGCTGCTGATGCTCTGGTTTGATTTGTTGTTTCGTTTACTTGCTGGAATGTATGTGGGAATGTGCAATATGTGTTTTTATTGAGCGATATGTTTTTTGTTGTTGTTTTTTTTTTTGTTGTTGTGTGGTGTTCACATGATTTTATTGTTTGTAATGTATTTAACTGTGGAAGAAGCTTTGTTTAGCGCACGATGTCCAAGACAAATTTCCCGTCGGGGACAATAAAGTATACATCATCATCATCAACACTCTCCCATGTACAGTAGTTCTGTTCATGTTCTGTTTGATCAGGTGGGATTTAGTGGTTAGGGCGTTTGACTTGGGACCCGAAGGACGCGGGTTCGCGTCCCGGCCACTACACATCTTGGGGTGTCTATGAGTGCACACCTATTTCTCCAGCTCCCCGAGCGCCTTCTATGGCTGCTCACTGCACCGCCTGGTAGGTGGTTGGGTTAAATGCAGAGACGAATTTCGTCTGTGTATGGGAAACATACGCAGATGACAAGATTAGACAATTATTATTATTATTATTATTATTTCTCTGACTGGGAGACTGATCGTGGTGCTAAATGATCATAAAGTTTAGGCTGCACAGATTTGGTCACGTAAGGACTTTTAAGAATTGATGCAAACTCCTGGTCGAGGTTTTAAACGTACCTTTTGGTCCGTGTTGTAGTCCATGAACACCATGTCGTATTTTCCAGCTACTTTCTCGAAACTGCCCCGGCGCTCCCACTCGTTCTTCGTCTTGTCCAGGAATCTGCAGCAAAGGTTCAGAGTTGAACTAAAACTGTTTGTTTGGTTTAAATCTGACACATCTTTAAAGGTTTTATGTTAAACAACCTCACTTTTTCTTGAAGACATCCTTGGCCTTCAGCAGATCTCCTCCACAGGTGACGAGGCTGTTCTGACCCACTTTGCCCACTGTGGAAACAGAAGGTTAAAGCGATCGAGTTACGCAGTTTGACCCGTTTGTTTGGAAGGAATGACAGAGTTGGAGCCATTTTGGGCCAAACTTTAATACAGCATGCAACAGCTAACATGATGTGTTAGCGCTTGGAGCATGTGCTTGGAGCATGTGCTTGGAGCATGTGCTTGGAGCATGTGCTTGGAGCATGTGTTAGGAAAGACTCTCAGCTACTATCACACCAAATTTTAGCTCATCTGTATAGCTGCCTGACTTGTAGCTATTTTTGTACGGTACCGTACTTGCTATGATGGCTTTGCTGTGGCGGCCATCTTGAATCGGGTTGACTCCAAAAGTTAAAAGGTCTCAGATGAACATCTAATGTTTACTTTCTGAAAGACTCATTAAAATATGCTCAGCGATTCATTAGATATTTTGCTAACAGACAGACGTGGGCAAAAAATATTTTTGCTCTGCCTTTCCACAGCAGGTATACTCACCTCTGCCCCATCTCATCCACACGCTGTAAACACTGGAGCCGTCGTCCTCCAACAGCTGGATCAGGTAATATTTGTTGTTGTTGAACTGAAGATTTGTCTGCAAAATAAAAAATAAAGTTTATTGATTCCATGAATGATCAGTTTAAATATGATGATTCAGGGCAGATTTAAATTTTTATTGTTTTTAATTCCAGTACTGTTCAGTCAACGCTGTCAAAGCTCCACTTTTAACTTTGAGGAAGTCAATACAGTATTATTCATCAGAAGTGAGACTGTTTAACATAGATAATTGACCAGACTTGATCCTAGTACTTAGATATACTTACTTTATTTACTTCCTTACATCCTTCCTTCCTTCCTTCTATCCTTACTGTCTTACTTACCGGTACTTAGAATTTTTTCTAATTGGCATTTATAATGAATGTGAATGTTTCTGTAAAGTGCACTGAGACAACTTCAGTTGTGACTGGGTGCTACATAAATAAACTGAATTGAACTGAATCTCAAGTTTGAAAAGGAGTTTATCATAGTTTTACTAGTGTCAAATATAGCAAAGTTTTGTACATCAGTGATTAAATGTTTAATATTTTACCTGGTTTAGCATCACGTCGTACACGTCAGTTCCTTCGCAGTAAACATGAGCCTGAAAGGGAAGAATGTGTTCATAAAATAAATGTAAACACACCAATAAATAAACGTTTTCAGTTTATTTCTCTATTTTACTGGGACAGATTTTTATTTTATTTTATTGCCTTTACAAGAGTTTCCTGGCCAATACTGGCAACAAAACACAAAGTTTCACAAAACAAACTTTAACAACTGTTAGGATTTAAATCAAATAAACCAAAAGAGCTCTACCTTAAAGTTGGTTACACAACCAAAAAAAATACTTCTCCACATCAGATAAAACATTGAACACATGACATTTGTTTCTCACCATCTACTAAAACACCCTTAAACACTTTAAATGAAACCAACTCCTTCATTTTTAAATTACAGGTAGATTAGTTCCATAAACCAGCCACTAGGGAGCACAAGCCAGTGTATCTCTTGTGCCGGTCCCAAGCCCGGGTAAATGGTGAAAGTTGTGTCAGGAATGGCATCTGATGTAAAACACTTTTGCCAAAACCATAATGCGAGTTCATCAAAGTGAAACCATACCGGATCTGTTGAGTTAACAACGACCGCCACCGGTGCTGTTGACAAACAGGGTGCCGGCGGAAATTGTACTACTGTTAGTCGAAGACCCCGAGGAGGGAAACATGTCAGGAGACAGAGGGAGAAGAGGAAAGTGAAGAATGTAGGACTGAGGGTTGCAACTCTAAATGTGGGGACAATGACAGGCAAAGGTAGAGAGCTGGCTGACATGATGCAGAGAAGAAAGGTAGATGTTTTATGTGTCCAAGAGACCAAGTGGAAGGGCAGCAAGGCTCGCAGTATTGGAGCAGGGTTCAAACTGTTTTACCATGGTGTGGATAGAAAGAGAAATGGAGTAGGGGTGGTCCTGAAGGAGGAGTTGGCAAAGAATGTAGTAGAGGTGAAGAGAGTGTCAGATAGGGTGATGTGTCTGAAGGTAGAAGTAGAAGGTCTGATGCTAAACATAGTCAGTGGTTATGCTCCACAGGTTGGATGTGATGGGGAGGAGAAAGATACATTTTGGAAAGATTTGGATGAAGTGATAGAGAGTATTCCCAGGGAGGAAAGAGTGGTGATTGGAGCAGACCTGAATGGACATGTTGGTGAAGGAAACAGAGGGGATGAGGAAGTGATGGGTAGGTTTGGTGTCAAGGAAAGAAACCAGGAAGGACAGATGGTGGTGGATTTTGCCAAGAGAATGGAAATGGCTATAGTCAATACCTATTTCCAAAAGAGGGAGGAACATAGAGTGACCTATAAGAGTGGAGGAAGGAGTACACAGGTCGACTACATTCTGTGTAGAAGAGGAAACCTGAGAGAGATTGGAGACTGTAAGGTTGTGGCAGGGGAGAGCGTGGCCAGACAGCATCGGATGGTTGTGTGTAGAATGACTGTTGTTGTGAAGAAGAGAAAAAGAGTAAAATCAGAGAAGAAGACCAAATGGTGGAAGCTAAAGAAGGAAGAATGTTGTGAGAAATTCAGAGACGAGCTGTTAAAGGCTCTGGGTGGTAAGAAAGAGCTTCCAAGTGACTGGGCTACTACAGCAACAGTAATTAGAGAGACAGGTAGGAAGGTACTTGGTGTGTCATCTGGACAGAGAATGGATGATAAGGAAACCTGGTGGTGGAATAGTGAAGTGCAGGACGCCATTCAAAGAAAGAGATTAGCCAAGAAGAAATATGACAGTGAGAGGACTGAAGAGAGGAGACAGGAATATAAGGAGATGGGACATAGAGCAAAGAGGGAAGTAGCTAAGGCAAAGCAGAGGGCGTAAAATGAGTTGTACGATTACAACTGGTTCAGAACGCAGCTGCCCGATTTTTAACCAGCACACGCAAAAGAGAGCACATTACACCAGTCTTGGCCTCCCTTCACTGGCTACCGGTTCATCTTCGAATCCAATTCAAAATTCTCATGTATGTCTACAAATCGCTGAACAGTCTCGCCCCCGCCTATCTCTCGGATCTGATACACCCATATGTCCCTCCACGTGCTTTGAGGTCAGAGGATCAGGTACTCTTAATAGTTCCAGAAACTCGCCTTAAGCGCAGGGGTGACAGGGCGTTCTCTGTAGCAGGCCCAAGACTCTGGAACGAGTTACCGCTGCTCATCAAACAGGCCCCCTCCCTCTCGGTTTTCAAATCCCGGTTAAAAACTCACTACTACTCCATCGCTTTCAATGCCAGCTGATTTGTATTGGATCGTTTGATTTATGATCTGCAATGTTTTTATGTTTTTCGTGTTGTACTTCATTGTCTGTGTTGCCTGTTGCGTGTTTGTTTGTCCAGCACTTTGGTGTGGACTTGTTCCTGTTTAAAGTGCTTTATAAATAAAATGGTATGGTATGGTATCGGAGACTGGACAGTAAAGAGGTCGAGAAGGACTTGTACCGATTAGCAAGACAGAGGGACGAGGCTGAAAAGGATGTGCAGCAGGTTAGGCTTATTAAAGATAGGAATGGTAATGTTCTAACAAGTGAGGAAAGTGTGACGGGAAGATGGAAGGATTACTTTGAGGAGCTAATGAATGAAGAGAATGAAAGAGAAAGAAGAGTAGAGGTCATAGAAACTGTGGACCAGGAAGTGAGAAAGATTAGTGAGGGTGAAGTCCGGAAAACTTTGAAAAGAATGAAGAAGGGGAAGGCAGTAGGACCTGATGACATACCAGTGGAGGTTTGGAAATGTCTTGGGAGTCGGCAGTGAGGTTTTTGACTCAAATATTCAATGGCATATTTGATGGTAAATGGTAAATGGAGCTTACTTACCGGTATATAGCGCCTTCCAGCCCCCTATGAGGGGCCCCAAAGCGCTTTACAGCACCAGCCATCCACCCATTCATACACACATTCATTCAACGGTAGCAGTAGTCTGCCATGCAAGGCGCCAGTCCTACCGGGAGCAACTCGGGGTGAGAAAATGCCTGAGGAATGGAGAAGTGTGCTGGTGCCCATTTTTAAGAACAACTGGGTGATGTACAGAGTTGTAGCAACTACAGAGGAATTAAGTTGATGAGTCACACGATGAAGATCTGGGAGAGAGTTGTGGAAGCAAGACTTAGACAAGAGGTGACTATCTGTGAGCAGCAGTATGGTTTCATGCCAAGAAAGAGCACCACAGATGCATCTTTGATTTGAGAATGCTGATGGAGAAGTACAGAGAGGGTCAGAAAGAACTCCATTGTGTCTTTGTGGATTTAGAAAAAGCATATGACAGGGTGCCGAGGGAGGAGGTGTGGTATTGCATGAGGAAATCTGGAGTGGCAGAAAAGTATGTTAGACTGGTACAGGACATGTATGAGGACAGCAGGACATGTATGAGGACAGCAGGACATGTATGAGGACAGCAGGACATGTATGAGGACAGCAGGACATGTATGAGGACAGCAGGACATGTATGAAGACAGCAGGACATGTATGAGGACAGCAGGACAGTGGTGAGATGTGCTGTAGGAGTGACAGATAGCTTCAAGGTGGAGGTGGGAGTGCATCAAGGATCGGCTCTGAGCCCCTTCTTGTTTGCTCTGGTGATGGACCGACTAACAGATGAGGTCAGGCAGGAATCCCCATGGACTATGATGTTTGCAGATGACATTGTGATCTGTGGTGAGAACAGGGAACAGGTGGAAGAGAACTTGGAGAGGTGGAGGTATGCACTTGAAAGAAGAGGAATGAAAGTCAGCCGTAGTAAGACAGAGTACATGTGTGTGAATGAGAGGGAGGCTGGTGGAACAGTGAGGCTACAAGGAGCAGAGGTCACAAAGGTGCAGGACTTCAAGTACTTGGGGTCCACTGTCCAGGAAAATGGGGAATGTGGGAAAGAGGTGAAAAAGAGAGTCCAGGCAGGATGGAGTGGATGGAGAAAAGTTTCAGGAGTGATTTGTGACAAAAAGGTGTCAGCAAAGGTCAAAGGAAAAGTTTACAAGACAGTGGTGAGACCAGCTATGTTGTATGGTCTGGAGACAGTGTCATTGACAAAAAGACAGGAGAAAGAACTGGAAGTAGCAGAAATGAAGATGCTGAGGTTCTCCTTAGGAGTGACAAGGATGGATAAGATCAGGAATGAGATCATCAGAGGTACAGCACATGTTGAACAACTGGGAGATAAAGTTAGAGGACCAGACTGAGATGGTTTGGACATGTCCAGAGGAGGGACAGTGGGTATATTGGTAGAAGGATGTTAGAAATGCAGTTGCCAGGAAAAAGACAAAGAGGAGATACATGGATGCAGTTAGAGAGGACATGAAGTCAAAGTCAACTTTATTGTCAAAACTGCAATATGTACAGGACATAAACACGATTGAAATTGCATTTCTCTAAGTCCCTCGGTGCAACAGTAACCATTTAAACACTAAAACACTAAAACATTTAATAAACATAAGCATAAAATGAAATAATAAAAGTGTAATACTGTCCTGAGTTTTTGCATAGGTAGTATAAAAGTATAAAAAGTATATATAAAGTAAAATGAAGGTTCTGACATTGACATTTGTAACAGCGTGACAAAGCAGCATATGAAGTTTATGTACACAGTATATGTATGAGGTAGTTGATATTGAAGGTAGTTGGAGTGAGGACAGAGGATGCAGAGGACAGAGTGAAGTAGAGGAGGATACCTCGTTGTGGCGACCCCTGAAGAGGGAAAAGCCGAAAGAAGAAGAAAAAGAAGAAGATTAGATTTGTTCCATCTGGACTTCAGGTACAGATAATAAGTCGTAGTTCTGGAGGCAAAGTGGACGTCCTTCTGTCAGATAACAATTTATGAGACGACGAGAAAGAACCCAGTACTGTACAGCTTTATGTATAAGTACACACCAATGATTCAGTCTGTGGATGGTCAGAGGACCATCCAGCGCGGGCGTACAACGTGCAGCAACGTGTCGAGAGTTTAAGGTCTATAACAAATCGAACAGATCCACGACAGACAGAGTCAAGTGGGTGTAAACTTTGAAAAAAAACACGAATATAACGTGTTTATGCGGCCAAAGGAGAGTGTCATAAATTTAAAATACAAAAATCTATTTAAGAAATGTGCTCAAAAGAAGTACTTTGAAATTTTGGTTTTATTATAAAAATCCATAATTTAAAATAGATGCTAAAAACGCACCTTAACCAGGTGTGTTTAAACATTTATTAAGTCTCATTTAATGTATATGCATCAAGTATATGTTTTATAGTTTGTTTGTTTTATTTCCAAACAGCAGTTTTTTTAACAAATACCTGAACATTGACAAGCTTGAACAAAACGTACACGCTGGTGTGTAAATACAGAAGATACAGCTTCACAAAAATGTTTTATAAAACAAGGAAGCTAAAACTTGCTCTATGGTTTAAACATAAATCCTAATTTTAACCCCAAAAAATTCACAAAAGAAGCTTTAAGGTGAAGAGTACAGTATGCCGGTCGAGTTGGTGACCCGTTTAACTGGAAAAATAATACAAATACATGTGCCCCTGTCCCTCTCTATAAATCTGGACAATGTGCCTTCTCTTACTTCTGTAAGTTGTGATATGCCTAAAGTACAAATTAATTGGTCCACATTAAAGGAAGGGGACATCAATAGATACCTCACCCAGAGTGAGACCAGGTTGAGTAACATTGAGCTGCCTAAATCTGCTGTAACGTGCACTGATATCAACTGCCAGAATCTGCAGCACAGAGTTGAATTGTGCTCACTGTATGAACAGATTGTGGATTCTCTGCTTATCTCAGGTCGACATCTGTGTAAAATCAAGAACTACAAAGCTAAATTAGGCTGGAATGAGTATGTTGAGAAGTCTCACACTGAGGCAAGAAGGGCTTACAAAGCCTGGGTTGAATCAGGTAAAGCTAAATGTGGTCCTCTATTTGCTAACATGAAGGAGGCAAATGCAAAATTTAAATATGCCTTAAGGTTCATTAAAAGACATGAGAATTCTCTCAGGGCTGAATCACTGGCTAGGAAGCTACAAAGTAAATGCCCTACAGATTTCTGGACAGAAATAAAAAAGATGAGTAATAATAAAAGGTCTTTACCAACACATATTGATGGTGTGAGCGGAGCAGCAGAGATCACTGATCTATGGAGGAAACATTATGAAGATATTTTTAATGCTGTTAAAAGTAATTCATTTGTGGTTGGACATATTGATGGAAATGAAAATGTGGTTGTGTCCCCAAGAGAAATCTCTGAGATTGTGATGACGCTGGATAACAACAAGTCAAGTGGGTCAGACAGGGTATCTGCTGAGCATCTGAAATATGCAAGCAGGAAATTATGCCCCCTACTTGCAATGTGTTTTACGGGCTTTTTAACTCATGGAGTTCTACCTGACAAATTACTGTCTGTCATTTTAGTTCCGATTGTGAAAGATAGAGCTGGTAGAATTAACAGTAGGGATAATTACAGGCCTATAGCCCTGGCCAGCACCTTATCTAAGGTGCTGGAGAGGGCTATTTTGAACAAACTGGAAGGATTTCTGCTGACCTCTGACAATCAATTTGGGTTTAAACGTAAACATGGAACAGACTTGTGCATCTTTGCTTTAAAAGAAATTTTAGATCTATACAACAGACACCACACCTCCATTTTTATGTGTTTTATTGATGCCTCAAAGGCTTTTGATTATGTAAATCATGAAAAGCTGTTTTACAAGTTATATAAGAGGGGTGTCCCCAAATGTTTGCTGAGGATTCTTGTTTTTTGGTATGCTAATCAACATATGTATGTTAAATGGGGAAACTCTGTATCGGACCCCTTCGGTGTCTCAAACGGTGTGAGACAGGGTAGCATCCTGTCTCCCTTTTTGTTCAATGTTTACATGGATGACCTGTCAAAGCTTTTAAATGACTGTGGAACAGGTTGTAGGGTGGGAAATAAGGTCATCAACCATCTTATGTATGCCGATGATTTAGTAATCTTCTGTCCCTATTCTACTGGCTTGCACCACCTGGTAGGTGGTTGGGTTAAATGCAGAGACAAATTTCGTCTGTGTATGGGAAACATACGCAGATGACAGGAAACGACATTATTATTATTATTATTATTACAAGAACTGCTGCAGGTGTGCACTGACTATGGAAGTGACTTTGATATAAAACATAATGCGAAGAAAAGCAACATCATGATTGTGCGGAGCAGAGAAGACTCCAAGTTGATGTTCCCTGACTTCTTTCTGTCGGGCAACAGGCTGGATGTCAGTGATGAATATAAATATTTGGGGCACTATTTGACTGCAGACCTGTCAGATGATAGAGACATTTACAGACAATGTCGTATGCTCTATGGTCAAGCTAACACGCTGATCCGTAGGTTTGGAATGTGCTCATCATCTGTTAAGATCCAACTCTTTAAGGCCTACTGCACTCCTTTGTACACCGCTCACCTGTGGAGACGTTATAAAAGGAGCAGTATGTATAGACTAACTGTGGCATATAATGATGGCCTTCGGATGATGCTGAGGGTACCTCGATGGAGCAGTGCGAGCAAAATGTTTGCAGATGCAGGTGTGCCTACCTGCCAAGCGGTGCTGCGTAACCTCATGTATACCGTATTTTCCGGTGTATAGGTCGCACCTTTTTATCATTTTTTATGGACTGCGACCTATACTCAGGTGCGACCTATATATGGCTTTTTATAAAATAAGATGATTTGTAATCATTTATTAACAAAAATTAAATGGAGACACACTCTTACAATAATGTCAGCTAACAAATATAGATATTTTAGGTGTTTATCCAGCTAAAATTATTCATTTATTAAAGAAAAGTTCAGCTCAGACACATATTTGCTATAATTTTTTATCAAACAATTAATTGTTTTTAAGTGATAATCTTCTTTAAAAAAAAGCCTTGCTGTGCGCTCCTGTGGAAGAGACATTTGCAGCAGAGCTAAACACGGTCCACATTTTGATGTAGGTGCGACCTATACTCAGGTGTGACCTATATATGGATTTTTCCAATTCTTTGGCAATAATTGGATGTTTTTCCCAATTCTTTGGCAATAATTGGATGGTGCGACCTATACTCAGGTGCGACCTATACACCAGAAAATACTGTAGATGCATGTGTAGATTGTCTGCATCTGAAAACTGCATCATCACTATACTGACCAACCCTGGACTAAGCTCTGTGAGATATTTTTCTATTTTGGGGACTCATTGGTGGATGAGCCTCTATAGGAAAGCTTTTTAGTCTTTTATTCTTATTTTATTTTTTTATAGGAAAGCTTTTTAATCTTTTTAATCTTTTTTTATGTTTTATTCTTTTTATATACATACTGTATATGGATCTTGTATTGTATCTGAAATAAAGAAACTACTACTACTACTACAAACTGCTGAAAACACGCAAAAGTAAACAGCAAACGTGTTGTAATTTTATACAGTACATTGTTTTATCTGAGCATTTGTGAATATAATAAATGTCGAATGAAAAAAACAATTCAATATTTTCAATTTTTTTTGTTTTCATTAATCACCAAATTATGAAACCTTTGCATTTTAATTTGGCATGAACAAATGCATAAAGCAGAACAGCTACTATTTTAACACTTAAATACCTTTTCTATTAACTATCAAAACAGAAACAATCTGGACTTTAATTTCTCACAAAGACCGAAAACAAAAAGTACCTTTCCGAGTTTAGTTTTGCACTCTGGGTCCACCGGAGCTTTGCCCTTCATCACCACCGTCCGCACCACCTCTGCTCCACAAACATCAGAAAAATCAAAACGATGTTTTGGTGAAACCGGTCGCTGAATATACAGCACTGTGCAAACGTTTTAAACCCCGTACATTCTGTATGTTTCGCTTCCAAAGAAAAAACTTTGTTGCAATATTTCACAGAGGTTTGATCAACAGTCTTTTCTCACACATTTTCTATTCACCATCTATTTGTTTGCTTCTTGGGAGCAAAATGTAAAAAAATGACAGTCAAACGTTTTTACAGTACGGTACTTTAAATGTAAAGTTGTAATCGGTATTGGCAGTACTTTCACTTAAAACTCTTGTTTATGATACTATTAAACATAAAATATAACATATATTCATCTTACCTTCACTTTTTGCTTCTTCTTTAGGCGTCTTTTCAGTTTTTTTCTCACTCCTGCTTTGCCCTCGTTTCTTCTTAACTGCTGGCTGCTCTTCGGTCTCCTCCTCTTCCTCTTTGACTGGAGCAGGTTGTCCTGAACTAGCAGGCTTGTCTCCAGCTTCACCTAAGCTTTCTTAACACAAAATGCTTTTTTAATAGATTGCAAACAGTAAAAAAAAAAAAAGCAAAAACAACAACACGAGTAACAACTTCCAGTGTGACGACTACTACAAGTTAAGGTTTTCGAAAAATTCATGCTAAAACATCACTTTTGTTCACCATTTTAGTTCTCACAGAAGTCAAGTCGCCAGCATCAAACTACCGGTAACTAAAATTTGTTTTGCTTTCATTTACCAAGATCTAATCTGGACATTTCCCTTGAAAATAAAACTCAAGTTTAGTCTTTTGTTTGTTTATAATGCTAGAAGCATTGAGTATTTTTTGTGGTACTAGAAACGATCTGCTATTCTAGTTTTGTGAGAACCGTTCCAGTAGTACATGTGATACACACCAGTGTTTACAGTCTGAGAGCGAATCTTTCTCTTGTATTTCGTTACGGGATTTATCTGGACCATCTTCTTCAGATCAACTTCATATTTCGTCCCCGATCCGAGGGTCAGCGTGACCGACATCTTTCCTGATGATATGGTCGAATCCAGCAAGGCGCAGGCTGAAGGCGGGTACGATTCCCACTGTCCTTCATCTCCTTTCCACTGCCACACTGATCAGTCACAGAAACCGGTTGTAAATAAATGCTGCGTTTTGGACTCATGCACTCAACAAACATACATCCAAGATGGATAAAAACTTGTGCAGCTGAGTTAACACAAGCAGTTCCTATCCTGTTTCATTTATGCTGTTAATTTAAGATGCAATTAACTATTTAGGTTTCAGTTTTTATTGCTTCATTGAAAGAAAACAAAACCATCTATGAAAAGGCTGACAAACATGCTGAACTTTGTTTTATGTTGCACATTTTGCAAACTCAATACATGTACTGTATATTGTTTACAACACTTTTTTCTCACCTTGTTATATTTTTCTAAAATATACAGTATTTGGCAATTTGAGTCATTCCCCACAAAAATTAGCGCCTTAAGAATAGCTTAACTTGTAGTATTTTACTAATTTATTTGCATTGAACACATTATTTTAGATGTCAGTGTGAAAACACAAATAATAACATACGTAAGATGATGGTACAATGTGCTAGAAGGACTTTTATTCCACATTTGTATTAGTATGATGGTACAATGTGCTAGAAGGACTTTTATTCCACATTTGTATTAGTTTAAAGTATTTATAATAACAATATTACATATCAGTGAGTTTTTACAGGTGCAGAAATTAATTGAACGTTTAAAATAAATAACTTTGTTTTAGTTGAGCATCCTGTTGTTTCATAAACACTGATTCACACCGTTTTAATATTGTTGCTGACATGTTGCTTAGCCTAAATGGCTAACTGTCAAGCTAAACGACCACCAACCTGTTTTGGACTTGACGTCTCCATTTTCTACTGTATTCTGACTGGCATTCCTCGAACATCTGGTTCGTCTCATTGCGGTTTGTGAAAATATATTTAGCTGGAAACGATAACAGAAGAAACCAAGCGACAACAACACACGGCGGGAAACTTTGTTCTTCCGCAGTTGTTTTCTGCTGGACACGCCCTCTGCGCCGGTGGAGAGCGAAGTCTGCCGAAGATCGTTTATATTGAAGAAAACTCACTCCACGTTGGTTGCCCATTGTGGGTTGTCAATGCAGTTAACACGACAGCAATCAAAGTTTATAACTAATAGTTTTATATTTGACTTTTGTGTTGGTTGTGCTTTTCTACTTCACGGTTAGTTTCACCTCTAGTTTATTAATATTTCTGGTGTTGGACGGTACCGAAAGAACATATGCGCACGAAAAGGAAGAGTGAGCAATCTTCTTATTGTCATTACATCGGAATAAAAGATTGCGGTCGAACGTTCCGCTTTGGTCGATGGTCGGAATTATTTTCTTGATGCTCAGGTCGAGGACGGTGTGGTTCATAGATATCATATATATACACTAGATACCGCATAGCTTGCTCCGGCGCAGGATTTCAGGCGGCCATCTTGAAGGCGTCAACCGCTCCACTCAGCCTTATGTAT
>JBBPBX010078719.1:0-16560 GCA_038048925.1 Garcialebias charrua
GCTAATTTATTTATCTTGTTTGTCTTCATGGATATGTTCACATGGGTCTTAACTCTTAATTCTCAATTCCGATTTTTTTTTTCTCAGATCCTTTTATTATTATTTTTTGAGTGTGTGATCGATCATGTTATCATTGAAATGCAACCTCCATCAGACTCCGATGTGAATGTTTACAGTTCTGAGGCAACCCACGTGTGCAGAAATAAACATGACGTCACACAAAGCATATGCTTAAGGAAGTAAATGTGGATGCTAAACATGTTAGCATGTGTGTGTCAGTTCTGAAGTTGTTCTGCAGTCAGAACGGAATAAATTCAATTCAACCTTTTATATATACAGTATATATATAGGTTAGTCTCATTGAGCCTCGAGGGCTCATTTACAAGAGAGACCTGTTTTTAACAAAGAGTGATGACAACAGTAGACAATTATGAAAGAAAACATGTTCATTCAACCTTTATTTAGGCAGGACTCATTTACAAGAGAGACCTGGTTTCAACAAAGAACGATGAATTGTATGAAAGAAAACATGTTCATTCAACCTTTATTTAGGCAGGACTCATTTACAAGAGAGACCTGGTTTCAACAAAGAACGATGAATTGGGAAAAATAAATGAAAGAAAAAAGAAAGAAAAAAACAGCTACAGTGTAAAGCGATGTAGAAAATTTAAAACAAGAACATGTTTGTGTTAGTTTTTGTCATGAACTTAGCCAGTGTTTGAAGACCCTTAGAGAGGTCAAGGTTGAGAGCTTCAGATCTTTTTGCAAGGTGTTAGTTTTTGTCATGAACTTAGCCAGTGTTTGAAGACCCTTAGAGAGGTCAAGGTTGAGAGCTTCAGATCTTTTTGCAAGGTGTTCCAGGAAACAGGAGCAGATTAGGAGAAGGCTTTTTTGCCTAGTTCAGTTCGCACTGAGGGGACACTGCATGTAATAATGTCCTGAGTGCACGCCATAGCTGCACTCATGCAGTGACATGTAGGAGGAGATATATGAAGGCAACAGACCAAGAAGTGATTTAAAGAGGAAAATGTACCAGTGGGAGAGTCCATGTAAAGTTGATGTCCAGTTAACCTGTGAATACAGGGTGCAATGGTGGGTACAGTAGTTACAGCCAGTTATGTATCTTAGCGCACTATGATAGACAGTGTCCGATATCTGCAGGGTGCTTGTAGAAGCATTCATATAGATAATGTCACTGTAATCAATGGAGGGCAGGAAAGTCACAGTTACAAGACGTTTCCTACCATTCAGAGTTAGACAGGATCTATTTCTGAAAAAGAAACCCAGTTTAACTTTCAGTTTCTTTACCAAGTTTTTGACATTGAGCTTAAAAGAGAGATGCAAATCAATCAAGATACCCAAATATTGAATCGACAAACTCAATAGGGACACCATTCGAAGATAAAATTGAGGTAAGGACTGCTGGGACTGACTTCCTGTTTGAAAACAACACCCCTTTGGTTTTGTCTGTGTTTAGGATAAGAGACGGAACAAATTTGACGGGATGATGTCAAGTACGGTAGACTGCAAAAGCTGGAAAATCTTAGCAACTGTTTTAGCTCGACAATAAACAACTGTCATCAGCATAGAAATGTAAGGATGCATCAGGGATGATCTGACCTACATTACCTAGATTGTGATGAGGGTGGGACCTAAGACTGAACCTTGTGGTACACCATTGTTAACAGTTTGATAACTGGAAGAAGTACTGTTATTGTAAAGCTAAAGGATATCTTCCCCGCGACAGCGTCATACTGAATAACCTTTTAGTCCACGCCCACCTACAGTGTGGGCCCGCCCCGTGTGCATAAAAGTCCACCACACGGAAGGAACAGCCTCGAACAGCTTATCATTCAGCCGTCCAAGAGCCAATGGGGCCCACATAGCTAAAGGGCTCCGCTATACTCGTATAATCTGGGGTTACAATACGTAACCAACGTTATACGTCGTATAGCTCGCCCTTTAGCTCCTATTGGATAAAGGGCGTAGCAGGATGTAGTCCATGCCCCATTGGGTCCAGCCCAAGCATGAAATCCTTGCTCACCCAAAACACCTCTGTCCTTCCTCATACGTCATCCGTACGTTCTACGTCACGACGCACCAGAGGAGGGTGCTGGTGATCGGCGGATAAGCCTGCAGGCCTGCACTGAGGCCTGACAGGCGTGTGACAGCTGCACCGCAGCCTCACAACATTGATTATTGTTTTTGTTTTTTTTTTTTTTTTTTTGTTTTTTTGTGTTTTTTTGTGTTTTTTTTTTGTTTTTTTAACAAAAACGCCAGAAGGCCAGAACAGGCCTCGGCGGCGACCCCAAACAGGGGAACAAAAACTGACTCAGAGCTATGTACAGACAGGATCAAAAGTCAGTAACAACACAACAAACTCAGTCCCAGTCCCAGAGCCCTGAGACTGATGGCAACACTCACACATCCTGCACAGAGGCAGGTGGAGTGGCAGAACACCACATGAAAAACTTTACCCCGCTAATCCATAACTCCCAGGACTGAATTAGTCATGGAGGGACCTGACATGTCACGCAGGTAATATCTTATGAACGTGCAGGGCGTGGCCCACGAGGCCGCCAAGCAGATATCGCTTACTGTCATCCCACCATGTAAAGCTGCAGAGGACGCCAACGCCCGTGTAGAATGAGCACGTAGCGTCTGAGGAGGTTCTACTCCACACGTTCTGTAAGCTTCTGAGATGGCTTCACACAGCCAGTGTGAGAGCCGCTGGGATGACAGAGCTCGTCCCACAGAGCTGTCCCTGTAGTGGATGAACAAACTCTGGGACAGGCGTAGACTGGTCGTTCGCGTCACATAGTACTGTAGCGCGCGGACCGGGCACAACAAATGTTGTTTGGCTTCCTCCTCTGAAGTGTGAGGAGGAAGATGAAAACCCTTTAAAATAATTTGCCTTGATTTAAACGTACTGTTTAAGTTTTTTGGCATAAAAGCTGGGTTGGGCCTTAAAATAGCAGAGCTTCCATCTTGTTTGATTTGTAAACATGATGGGGCCACAGACAGTGCACACAGATCGCTCACTCTCTTTGCTGACGTCAGCGCCAGTAAAGGCTGAGTTAGACTTTCGCTTTGGTCCGCAGGCTGGAGCGCGCGCGCCGCGCGTGCACTGTGCCGCACGGCGAAATGCGTTCATAGTTTCGCCCCTGTGTTTATGGTTGACGCACGGCGGAGCATGGCAAAGTGCTGTTCTTTTACGGGCCAGCAGGTGGCAGTAGCCTCTACAACATGTGCATATGTTACAAGAAAGGGTGTAGAAGAAGAAATCTACCGTAGAAGAAGAACTGTTTGACGTCACAACACAAACAAAATGGCTTCCCGCTCGCTTCATTCTTGAACTGTCTTTATTAGAGGAGCAAATTATAATAGAACAACAGTTATTGTGTCTTGCAATTTTAATGAGACGAAGAAGACGCAGAAGGAGATGGTATGTTCGGCCATTACACTCTCAGAGACGTACTGGTGGGGAATATAACATGCTGGTGACGAAGAAATGCACATCAGTTACTTCCGCATGTCTGCACGCCGATTTGATGACCTGCTACATCGTATTTCGCCTTTCATACGACATGGAAGGACCCACAGCAGCCCTGTGACATTACCCGAGCGAGTGACTAAGAATCCTGGCTTCAGGTAGCAGCCAGCTACAAACTTGGTGCAACTACGGTTTCCCTGATAGTCTCTGAGGTGTGCCAAGCTATATTGTATATTGCTATATGTATTTGAATGTTAAATGATTTTAAATAAAATGAAACTACATTGAAATATCCACTTCAGCTTTCCGTCTGTTTTGTTTGCATATTGTATTTACAAAGCCACTAACAGTTGTATTACATAAAATTTGGTATGAAAGACTTTTTTATAATTGTAAGAACATTAGATGTTAGAATTATTTGGAAACCTGAAATGGCATTGTAAATATAAGTCCCATATTGCATTAAAATGAAGCATTGCTACCTGACACGAAAAATCTCAATGTGTAGTAGCCTTTATTTCACCAGGAATGTGAAGTGGAATGTGGAGAAACCTGTAGAAATAGTGTTTTGATTTTAATGTGTGCAAAAATTGCATGCTGTCTAAAAATAATTGATAAATGTGTAATTATGCATTACAAATGTATCATTTGAATCAAAGTCAAGTCAAAGTCAGCTTTATTCTCAAAACAGTAATATGTACAGGACATACACAGGATTGAAATTGCATTTCTCTCTGTCCCTCAGTGCAACAATAACTATTTAAACACTAAAACATTTAATAAACATAAAATGAAATAAAGTGTAATACTGTCCTGAGTTTTTGCATAGTACTTTTTCATAGTAGTATAAAAGTATAAAATGTTTTCACCAACACCAACATTTAATATCCATAAACATAAAATGAAATAAAGTGTAATACTGTCCTGAGTTTTTGCATAGTACTTTTTCATAGTAGTATAAAAGTATAAAAAGTTTTCACCAACATTTAATAAACATAAAATGAAATAAAGTGTTAATACTGTCCTGAGTTTTTGCATAGTACTTTTTCATAGTAGTATAAAAGTATAAAAAGTTTTCACCAACACCAACTGAGTGAGCTGATGCTAGGGCTGTCGCTTCTGCTACTGCTGCTTGACCCTGGCAAGTGTCGAGGTGGTACGGGTATGGGCACCGTTGGACAGGGAGGAATTGGCGTGGAGGACCTGCGCAGAGGAAAACACCCTGCATTTGAAGTACTGCCAGTTTCATGGCCAGTAGGCGTGAGGTTGTGAGAGACGATGGGTGTGATGTACTCATGGTCGATGGTGGTGACGGTCTGGTCCATGGGGGTGAGGGTCTGGTCCATGGGGGTGAGGGTCTGGTCGATAGGGGTGAAGGTCTGGTCGAATGGGGTGACAGTCTGGTCGAGGCACCATGTATCGTCCTGTGCTTGGCTCTGTGGTGTTTCTTCAGGCTAAAAAACAGACATTGACATCCATCAGTACAAAATGAAACGGTAACGGATACAATGCACATATATGTTAAATAAAAACAAATGTTTGTGTAACTGTTAGCTTAATACTGTAAACAGAAGGTGAAGCATCAACACACACACAGGCTAAATTTGTTTACAGTTGAGGTGTGCAGATCTAAAATGGTTATTTCCACTATTTCACATTTACTGGTCAGCAGCTTGATTTATATTTTCATTAAGCCATGTTTTGGTCATTCATTCTCACAGTTTATTGTTTATATCAATGACTACAAAGGGGAAACAACACGGCAGGCTGCACAGCATGGCCTGCTGTATTCCATGCTAAGCTAGCTGTAATAAAAGCAGTACTAACTTTTTTTTCTTTCATTTTTACCTCTTTTTCCATATTTGTGTCCTTTTCTCGGTGTTTTATAAAACTCGACAGCCAACTCAGCTCCACAACGAGGATTGGCACCGGTTTGTTGGTGCCAGGATCGCCACTTCTGATCACCCTCTTTTTGGCCTTCACGAAGCGATCCCGCATGTTTTTCTTCCTCCTTCTGCATCGCTTCTGCAATCTCCTTCCATGAATTCTGTGCCAGTTGCACATCTTTGTGTTCTCTCATAGAGGGATCATACAAATGGCGATACATGCGGATGAGTTCAGCCAGAGCAGCTTCGAAAGCGTCCATCTTGTTTTGAGCCCAGTCCGTACGTCACTGAGCGCGGCGCGCGCTCTAGGCTTGCGGAGTTTCAAAAATTCAGAGGTGCACGGCACGCGCTAATCCCCTGCGCGGGGCCAACGCGCAGGGGCGGGGACTGTGAAATTGCGTCACTTTTGGAGGGCACACCCTCGCGCGCTGCGCGACGCGTCGACTATGAATCTAGCTTAAATTCTCAATAGTCCAGGTTTGGACTACTCTGACTGAGGAAGCCCTCTGGAGTGAGGGTGAAACGTGTCTGCTAAAAAGAAACTGTCCAGATGAACTGATTGAGAATGAGCGGATTTGATACCTGGACTATTGAGAATTTACTTTCTTGCCAATACAAGAAACAAGATTGTGTACGCTTTTACCTTCCCCTTTATAAAAGTTGCAATTTTGTCTCTAAATCGGGATCAAAGGAAGGAACTCAGTGACGCTGAGCACAGAGTCCCCACCCCATTTGCTTTCATAAATCGGTGAAAGGGCAGATATGTGGCTGTCATCCAAGTGTTCAGTTTCTGAAACAACAATGCTGGTTTTAATCAAACCTTAGTACCAGTTTGGACTCCCTTAAACTGAAATGGGAAACAGACTTGGAGGACTTCATATCAGACTCAATTGGGTGAAAATATAATTAAGAACCTAAAAAAGCTAAGTCTGGTCCTCTGGACATTCAAAAAATAAAACAAAACAAAGCAAAAAAAATGTAGAAACGTTTCGTCTTTCGTCCGAAAGACTTGTTTTATTTTTTGGATGTCCAGAGGACCAGACTTAGCTTTTTTAGATTTTTCTACCTGGATTATTGAGCATGCATCAGAGTATAATTAAGAACATTTACTCATCTTCAATCTGTCTGGTACATGCTGTAATTCAGTTCATGGTGGTGCATTGGCTGCACTGGTCCAAAGACAAGGTGTCCAAGATCAAAGCCAATCTGGACCCTGTATGTAATTGTTGTAAACAAACTCCAGCTACACTCCTGCATACATTCTGGACCTGTCCCAAACCCATCCTTGACAACTATATGTTGTCTCAGTTTTCTTCCCACAGACCAAAAACATGTATGTTAAGTTGATTGGTAAATGGTCTCTAGGTGTGAGTGAGAGAGTGAATGGTTGTGTCACCCTATTCTGCTACCCCCACCCCACCCCCCTCAATCTTCCTCCGGAGTTGGCAGAGTTGTTCAGAAATGACACCAAGGATGGTAACTTGCTTGTCGGACTTGTTGGCTTGTTATGTTAATTAAGCCTGTTCTGGAGGTATGTTCTGTGTGTTATTGTTATTTCAGATTAAATGTCTGTTCTTGCACTTGGTGAAATACACTTCTAAATAAATGAGACTTATACTCCGAAGCGACTTATATGTGTTTTTTGTTTCTCTTCATGGGGCATTTTTTTGACTGATGCAACCTATAAACCAGAGCGACATATAATCCGGAAAACACAGTACCCGTAAGTATATTATTTAAAAAGTATATTTGTGAGGGGGGAAAGAAAACACCTGAAAATATGACTCATTGGCCCTCATGCACGAAAATGTTCTTATTCTTATCCTAACTTTCTCCTACTTTTGTTCTTAAGAAGCGTTCGTAAGAACATGCCACGTCAGATCCAACAAAGACTTCTATCCACAGGAAAAGCGTGTAAACGGGCTGCTTAAAGTTGATGAATCTCACCTGTTCTAAACAGCTGCGCGTGCACGCGTGAGCTTATTTACATGATTCCCACCCCTCAAAACGCCATATAAGGCTACGTTTCCTGCCTCAGAGGCAGAACGTGTACGTTCATAAAATGACAGCGAAAAGTAAAAAAGAAGAACTCTACCGGTGCGGAGGATGAAGTTCTGTGGTCTCTGAGGACAAGAAAAGAAAATCTGTCCTTATTAGCAGCGTCACTCATGGAAGTAAATGACCAGCTAAAACCAAAGAAAGTTTGTTTATAATAAATGTGGACCTCGAAACATGCATGCGTACTGGTGGCTTACTGGTTAAAGCATTGCACTGTTAGCTGTTCCTAACCTTTTTTCTACACCTCGTGGGATCGAGTCCCACAAGGTATGATTCTTTTTTTTTCCTTCTTACTTTAGATTATTTATTCATTCCAAATTAAAAAGGCTTTATGCTTTATTTCTTGTTGTATTGTAAATAGTTTTCTTGTGTTTTTTAAATCTGGAATGAATTAAAAAAAAAAAAAAACGTTGTCCTCCCACGGGAGGCGATCCCATGACCTTCGGAACTGCGACGCAGTGCTCTACTGACTGAGCCACATCAGAGCTATGACAGCAGCTGGAGGAAGTCTGTGTAAAGTCTGGCTTACCGAAGTCTGCGATACCGCGGCAAATTAAACTTAAATTAATTCATGGTTTAAGTTGATTTCAGTTTGAGATCTTCATATTAATATTGTAGTGTTAGAAAACGGCATTGATAACAAATTGATTTTCATTTAAATACTTTAATCCGTTAGTCATTATTACATTTAAAATTATAATTCGACTTCAAACAGAACCTATTGTCAAAAACAATTGTGGTGCGTGACTTTTTTAAACTCTAAACATTTCCTAAATAACGAAATATGAAGTTATTTGTGGAGTAATGCTGTCTGGATGACAGCAGACGGACCGCTCGTAAAATATACGACAGGTCCGGACCACACGTAGATTTTGTTCGTATCTGAAAAAAATCGTAGGATACGTGAACATTGTTGAATGCCACATATGCTCCTAAATCACTCGTAAGCACAGTTTAAGCACAAATCTGTGCGTACGAACGGTTCGTGCATGAGGGCCATTGTGTCACACATTTCTTTGACTGACTGCCTGAGACATGTAACTGGATATTCTATTGTTTTAAGGGATATATAGTGGCTAACTTGTTAAAATCTAAGCACATCTCATTTGCTTTACCAACTTTCTTGGCTGCAGGAATATTTCCCCAGAGTTCAGCTTGGCACATAATTAAAAACTAGTAATAGAAAAATCTATTTTTGGTGGAAAACTGTTGTGTAGTTCTTAATGACCATTTTGGTTATTCGTGTTCAAAGATTTTTCTTTTTTGAGAGGGAGACACACTCACTCATCTCAGCTGGTCTTAATCAAGTGATAACATCAAACTGTCAGTCTTTGCAGATGATGGAGGACCTTGTGCATGTTTTAATATGCATGAAAAATCAAACGTTCCATCAGAATAATATATAAAATTAGTCAATTAAATTTAGGGTAAAATAGGGAAGAAGAAAAAAAGAGTGCTAGAACTACGTATATGGTAGAGAGATTAGAGAATATTGAAGACAAGCTGTGAGAAACATATTTTTTGCTGCAGATTGATTAGAGGATGAAACGACTGATACAAAGATGAGCTATGAAGACAGTTAGAAAAGCAATTAGTGTCCAATAATTACTCTCATTACAAGAGATGGTGCTGATTTAGTAGAATTTATGATGAACTGTTCAAACATACTGCATATCATGAATGTGAGCTGCAAAGTTGTGTATTTGAAAGCTTTGCCGAGCACAGAGGCAGCTTTCAGTCTAACAGCAGCAGGAGTTATAAACCCAAAACTTTATCTTTCATGTGATAAAAAGGCAAAAGCTGTCTTTATAACACAACAAAGTATATTAGGAAAATAAAAACTAAATAGTATTGTCCAAAAAAGCTAAGTCTAGTCCTCTGGACATTCAAAAAACAAAACAAAACAAAGCAAAAATAAAAAAATAAAAAAATATTGTGCTTTGTTTTGTTTGTTTTTTAATGTCCAGAGGACCAGACTTAGCTTTTTTGGATTTTTCTACCTGGATTATTGAGCATGCATCAGGGTAAATAGTATTGTAATGACAAAGAGCTATAAAGAGGTAAAGGTAGAAAGATAATGTCTAATAGCACATGTAATCGTCAGGGATGTGTGCTGAGCCCCCTCCTGTTCACTGTGCTCACAAATGACTGTGCTCCTATCCATCCAGGCTGTCATATTGTAAAGTTTGCAGATGATATAGCGGTGGTTGGATGCATCACAAACAACGATGAGTCCAACTACAGGCAGGAGGTGGAACACACGGAGAGCTCAAGTACTTGGGTGTGCACCTGAATGACAACCTCAGATGGGGCAACAACACCACCAGCCTGATCGAGAAAGCTCATCAGAGACTCTACTTCCTCAGACGGCTGAGACGAGCTGGTCTGGGAAGCTCAGTACTCACCTCCTTCTACAGGTGTGCAGTGGAGAGCATCATGTGCTCCAGCATCAACGTGTGGCATGGAGGCTGCACAGCTGCAGAAAGAAAAGCTCTGCAGAGAGTGATGAAGGCTGCACAGAAGACTGTTGGAGTCAGCCTTATCACCTTCACAGACATCTACACCTTCAGATGCAGGGAGAGGGCCACTTGCATCATGAAGGACCCCACTCACCCAGCACACACACATTTTGCTCCGCTCCCCTCAGGAAGGAAGTTACAGAGCATTAAGTGTAGAATCACTAGACTGAGGAACAGCTTCTACCCTGAAGCTGTTAGACTCATAAATCCCTAACCAGGAAAATCACTGTAATGCCACTTTAATTGGTGATATGTCACTTTATCTGTGCTGCTGATTTCTTGCCTTTAAGCTGCTATATTCATATCCATCTGCTCACAAGACTCATGTTCAGGCTGATGTTTAATACACTGTATTATATTATTAATGTTTAGTGTATATGTTAGAGCCTTATATGCTGTTTTATTTTATATTTTGCTATTTTAGGGTGCAACTTGGACCTTGAGTACACAATTTCTTTCCACCTCATGCACCACATGTGATGCAAATGACAATTAAGAACCTTGAACCTACTCAACATGTAAAAATAATCTAAATAAGACCCTACAACTGATGTGATCTATGCTTCCTGCGTGAAATCAAATACCCACTCAGCCTAAAAAAGTTATGGCAGCTCCAAGCACTCTATTCTTCATCTCGTCCATCTCATAATCAGGTTTCTATTGACTAAACACAGAGAGGAATCCACTCTGGGTGTTTAATGATAGCAGCTATTCTCTTTAAGAAAACACATGGCAGGCAGTGCTCCTGACAAACACCAGCAAACTGAAGGAGAAATGAGACAACAGAAAAAACAGCAGGGAAGAAAAAGATACATGTAGAGGGAAATGATTTTGTTTGGTGCTTTTAGCCACAGTTGCACAAGTTGCTCTGGAATGCGTCTTTATTTTTCTCTGCCAAACATTAAATAACAAATGTAATTTACCTCAAATTACAGCCTTAAAAAGACAACCTGATTTCTCAGGTGTGACCCAAAGCACAAAGACTTCTTGCTGCAGGATGAAACTAAAAATGAAAATTGAATCTGTGTGAGGCATTAGGGCATGTGCAGACTGAAACGGTATGTAATTAACAAGAATGATAACTCTTCCCTTTTCCAGCTGTGAGCAATGGGAGCCATGATATTGGATCTGCCCCCCCCCCACCAAAAAAAAGCATAATTGTGTCATTTTCTGCTGAAGCCCTGACTGAGTCAAAGGCAGGGAATTAGAGTAAAGCTTATAGTCCCCTAATGAGTGCCAAGTGACCACAGCAGTTTAAGTTCACATGCTGCCGACTTGATCTCCACACCTGCAGCTCATTCACAGGCTCTCAACTGAAATATTGTAAATTTACAAGCGCAACAGCTTTTTGGTCCACCGCCTTACCTCTCGATTATGTCAGCAATGGTGCAGGCAAACATCTGCAGGCCCTCTGGAAGCTGCAGAGCGACTGGGGAGAGAGAGGAAATAGAAGTTACGTATTTCTGTTAGAGCAATGGTGACATGTTATTTAATACATCCTCAGCAGCCCAGCTTATACATAGCTGCTGTTTGTTCAGAGTGCTGATAGCAAAGTGTGACATTTCTGAGCAAAATTAATTCTGCCACCGTGCTGCTGTTGGTTTATTTTAACGGGTGACATGATGTTGGAAAGTCCAAAACAATTACCCTAGTTCTGTCTCTGTAGCCCACAACCTGCCACTTACAGCCTGCATCACTCTTTGATTCATTCTGCCCCAAAGTAAAGCCACCAAACTTTTCTGATCCTGCTCATTTTGATGAGAGGTCAACCAGTTTACAGTAGTCTCTCGCTACTTTGCGGTTTGACTTTCGCAGACTCTGTATTTTGCGGCTTTTCAACGATTGTCAACATTAACATTACTCACGTAATTGGGATAGTACAAGATAAAAAGTTAAAATTATATATATATACTTTGGACAGGCGCCACTATTTTGTAATTTTCTTTCAATAAGCTTAAACCGTACGCCAGTCAAAAGAACTGCATTACCCAGAAGCCAACAGTGCTCCCAGACGCTGCTTTCTGCCGAAATGGAGGGCAAGTTTTGAAATGCAAATCTACACTATGAAGCTCACAGAACCGGGAGGAAAGTCGCAAATAATCCTTAAAGGTATTGTGACATGATGTTGGAAATTTGCACATTTGTCACAACATATATATCTTATATCATTCAGCTCTGTTAGTTTTTGCAAAATAAATTATAAATATATTAAAATTTCATTCCAAGTTATGGTAGTTTTTTCTCTGGGACACGCCCCTAAAAATCAGCGCATTTCCGCAAAACGTCATCGTGACGTACATGTGGGCACTGGGCATAAGGCAGAGCCTTGCCCGTTTGTTTGGTGTGTTAACTGCTTTCCATACAGATTCATTTCCTGAAAGATCGCCTCTTTTTTTGTGTAACTTGAAAAATGCCGTCACGTTGTAGCACATTTGGGTGTTCTAATATCAGCAGTGAACAAGTGAGCCTTCACAAATTTCCAAAAGATGAGAAACTTCGACAAGAATGGACAAGACAAGTACAGAGAACGAGGGACCGATGGTGTATGTCTGCAGCGACCATTTTACTGCCAATTGTTTTCAGGAAAGACCTGGTATAAAATAATCTTTAGGATTACCAGTAAGATTCAGAAGACTTTTAAAACCGGATGCTATTCCTACTATTTTTAAAAGAAAATCTACAGAAGAAAGTGCCACAGGAGCTACCATGTCAAAACAACGCAGGGAAGCTACCGTCGGAAAAGATTAAGTCTTTGTGTAAACATAAGCCCCTTTCATAAAACATAAAAACGAACGTGCATTGCCGGGTTAATTTTACTCCCCTGTGATCCGCCCCTGAGCCGCGACTAGAGGTAGTATTAAGCCCGGATCTGTCGACTTGTGAAAGGTGTCGGGCTGCTGCGGCTTCAAACTGATTTGAATAATGACGTATTCTCCCACGTACTCTTCCGGCGCCCACTGTCGCGCTCTATTTAAATGTGTAAACAAGAACATAATAATAATAATAATAATAATAATAATAATAAACTTTATTTGTATAGCACCTTCCTACAATGCCTTGCATTGACCAAGGTGCTTAACAGGATAAAAAGATGAATAAACTGGAACAATAAATCAGTGAAAATAGAATAAAAAACAACAGCAATAAAAGAAGGCAATGGAAATAAAAATGCTACATACTACATGATACATAAGTCCTGAAATGAAAGATACATAACATGATATTTGTATTTCGGTTGCGCATCACTCGCTATTCTTCGCCAAATCTTTTTCTTTTTTTATTGATCATCACGGAAATGGCTAATTGGGGTGATGCCGTGTACTCCTGTCTCTGCGCGCAGAGGAGGAAATTAATAAGGGACTTACCGGTACAGTGAAGGATGGGCCCTTCTGGAGAGGATTGATGCGAGAGCAAAACAAAAACAAAACAAAAAAAGCATTCGGGTAAGCACAACGATGTTCGCTAGCATCGCCATGTTTGTTTACAGACACCTCTGCGGTCCCACGTTAAACATGCAGGCACCACGTCCTCTGAGCTGCACATTTTCACCACGCCTCTTTTCAACCCGCACTGCAAATCGTTTTGTGAATGCTCCATTGAGGGCGGGCCGTGGCCGGATTCAACTTTGTTTTATGAATGACCCCAGGGGGATTAAAGCCAGACTGGTCTGTGCAGGAATTGCGCGGATCTGACTTATGAAAGGGGCTATAATCGGAGGTGTGTACTGTTTTAGATGATAAACTATATATTTAAGGTGAGCTCATGTTTCATTTCATTTCATTTATTTATTTATTTATTTAAGTTAGGACAATGCATATTAATCAACATAACAGCAGTTAGCATCAATGTAAATATGCCGGAGTTAGCACAATAGCTAATTTGCATCCGTTGTCCTAAGGCAGGTAAGAATAAGAAACGTCCCATAAAACAAAAGAGCGGAGAAAAATACAAACATCACCTATAGCACATAACACAACATAAAATTACAATAAAAATATGATGCCATAAGAATAGACAAAGTAATCTACACATGAGTGCACTTCTGATTAGTTTTCAGCCAAAGTTTCAGAGATTTTTTAAAGCTGGAGTAGGTGCCACAGTTCCTGATGGAAACTGGCAGTGTGTTCCATGACTGCGTGCCTCTGATGGACACCACCATTTGGCCAAATTTAGTCCTGCGCCGCTGCACATCACAATCTCCTCTGGTCAGTGCTCTTGTGTTTACTGTACTTGTTTTTTTACTTATAAAATATATTAAAGGAGGAGGAGCAAGTCCATTTAAAACTTTAAAAATCAGGCAAACGTCCATAAAAATCTGATAGCTATTAAAATCCAAAATTTTGTACTTATTTATGATGTTGCAGTAATGATACTGTATTGGCTTTTTGTCAAAAAATTTCAGTGTTTTCTTAAAAAGAGACTTTAGGGGCTTCATGACGATCTCTGAAGTGTGAGACCATGTAGTATAACAATAGGCTGCTGATTCTGTTGTCAGAGAAGGTCTTATATGTTTGAAGTTTGCCAGATTAAGTTTAATTATATGTGAAATTCTCTTTACATGTTGCTTGAAATTTAGATTAGAATCAAAAATGACTCCGAGGTATTTAAATTGTTCAACCACATCTAATGTCTCGCCATTGACCAACACAGATGGATGCCCATCATCTGGTGGCAGCCGAGAGAAAAACATACAGACTGTTTTTTTAGTGTTGAGATGTAAACAAGAGTCCTGGAGCCAGTGAGACACCGGGATCATGGCACTAGAAAGCACAGCAGCAGCTTCATTTTTTGTTTTTCCATGAACATACAATACAGTATCATCTGCATATAATTGCATTTTTACAGTTTTGCAAACATTTGGCAAATCATTAACATATAGGCTAAATAAGATTGGTCCCAGTATTGAGCCCTGTGGGACTCCAGCTGAGCAGGTAAGAAAGGTAGATTGTGAGTTTTCTATTTGTACTGCTTGTTTTCTATCAGACAGATATGATTTCATCCAGCAGAGGGCACTATTAGAGAAATTAAAATGAGTTAGTTTAGCAAGAAGAATGTTGTGGTTGATTGTGTCAAAAGCACGTTTCAGGTCAAGGAACACAGCACCCACAAAGCCACCCTGATCTAGAAGCTGTTTTAGATTTTCCAGAAGGTAACAGGTGGCTGTCTCTGTAGAGTGATACTTCCTAAACCCGAATTGCATGGGATGGAGAGAAGTTGGGCTTTCATTTAAATGCTCTGTTAACTGCAGAGCAACCCATTTCTCTGCAATTTTCGAAATGATTGGCAAAATACTTATAGGACGATAATTCTCTGGTTTTGTTTTGTCTCCTGTCTTAAACACTGGGGTAACCCTGGCAATTTTCCATGTGGATGGCACTACTCCGTATTTAATCGATTGGTTAATTATATGTGCAATTGGACTTGCAAGTGCTTCTTTATGAAGCTTAAAAAAATGACTTGGCAGGCATGTTGTTTTACTTTATTTACTGTGAGTGTATAAATCCAATTATCACGGAGGATTCTTCATGTGCGATGCTAAAAAAAATTAGCCGACAGAAAATCAGGACGAAACACACGTTGCTTGTTATGTATTTTTAAATTATGTCTGCGCGATCAAGTAACATCATTAAGTTTTTTTATTCAGGGAGGGTTTATTAATGAGAGTTTAGTTTAAATTATAAGACATGAATGTACGTAACGATGGTCTATAGCAAACATTTGACATAAAATTCGATTTTATATTAGTGTCAGAAGCGGACTGGTCTCGTGTTGGCATCAGTTTTTTATCTGTGTTACTTCTGTTAACGTCATAAATAGCTTCAAAACCACTCGGTGTATATTTTTTGTGCTTACAGAATTTAAATTAGAAGACATGAATGTACGTAACGATGGTCTATAGCAAACATTTGACATAAAATTCGATTTTATATTAGTGTCAGAGGCGGACTGGTCTCGTGTTGGCATTAGTTTTTTATCGGTGTTACTTCTGTTAACGTCATAAATAGCTTCAAAACCACTCGGTGTATATTTATTTCTGCTTACAGAGTAATTATAAGGGTCCAATGTACTTAACTATGTCCTGGAGAAAACATTTGAGATGAGATTCGATTTTTTATTCGTGTTTTCAGAGACGGACTCGTCTCGTGTTTAGCTTCTGTTAGCTTCTGGCAGACATTAGCAGCAGAGCTAAACACTCGTGTATATTTATTTCTGCTTACAGAGTAATTATAAGGGTCCAATGTACTTAACTATGTCCTGGAGAAAACATTTGAGATGAGATTTTTTATTCGTGTTTTCAGAGACGGACTCGTCTCGTGTTTAGCTTCTGTTAGCTTCTGGCAGACATTAGCAGCATAGCTAAACACTCGGTCCATATTGTCGGGTTGTCTCAGCGGTCACGCGGCGCGTCAGCGGTGGATGACGCGTTACGTCGGCGGTGACGTAGGTGCGACCTATATTCCGGTGCGACCAATTTATGGATTTTTCCAATTTTTTGGCAATAATTGGACACTGCGACCTATATTCCGGTGCGACCAATAATCCGGAAAATACGGTACATATATATATACATATATATATACATATATATATATATATATATATA
>JBBPBX010078720.1:0-16560 GCA_038048925.1 Garcialebias charrua
TATCATTGTTAACAACAGCATAACAATAGGCGTGTTTCCATCAAGGTTTCTAGGTGCGCATTATGAAGCATCGCATCAGAAAAGCTAAATGGAAACGGCATAATTCGAGTTAACTTCCTCTAAGTCGCTCTAAAGTTTATACGCTCGCTTGAGGTAGTTTTTGGGGAGTCGATTCAGAGCTGAGTCGGCTAAACGACAGATGGAAACAGATTAGCCGACTCAGTTCTGCCGCAGCGAACATTCACGTCACGTGACTGATCAGCTGTTTCCGCTCCGGACAACATGTAACATCGCTAAAACTAGTTGGCATGACAGAATAAATACAACTTGCCCGATAGCAACACATACCTGAAATATTCTCTCCATTTTGCCGAGATGTCTGTTTTCAAACGCTACTTCCTGTTTACTGTGGAAGTGCGTAACGCTGACGTCTGACGTATGGCGCTGACGTGTGACGTAATGACGCTGACGTCTGACGTAGAGACGCTTTGCGTGGCATTGCAGATGCGCTTCAAGCCAGTTTAATGGAAACACTTCTGATCCTCATAATTTTAATTTACATTTTAGCGAAATTTTCTAAAATTCGCTCAAAAATCGAATTTAAATTGGATGGAAACATAGCTAATGTTATAAAAAAGCATTCAGATACTTATTGTACTTTAAAAGTGTTGGGCTTCATAAAATGTACACATTTACTTGTTTTTAGTTTAAAAAAATATTGTACGGCTCTCACGGAATTACATTTTAAAATATGCGGCGTTTATGGCTCTCTCAGCCAAAAAGGTTCCCTACCCCTGGCTTAGCACAAACCCGAAGAACCTGGCAGAACCATGCAACAGTGATTCACGTAATTTAAAACACATCAAAGAATGAAGCTCAAAACAAGAGCCAGCAAGGACGCACTAGAACAGGGGTAGGGAACCTTTTTTGGCTGAGAGAGCCATAAACGCCGCATATTATAAAATGTAATTCCGTGAGAGCCGTACAATATTTTTTTAAACTAAAAACAAGTAAATGTGTACATTTTATGAAGCCCAACACTTTTAAAGTACAATAAGTATCTGAATGCTTTTTAATAACATTGTTATGCTGTTGTTAACAATGATAAAGTATTTCTTACCATTAATGTGACTTCTGGTGCTGCATAGTTTTGCTGATGGCCTTGTAGTCTGGTTGATATGTAGTGAGGTTAAGTTGACCACCTGAATGACCAGCGACATCACCTCACCAAGCTGCTCGCCACAGATCTGAGCACAAAGCGCCTCCTGATGTAGGATGCAGTGAAAACTTAAAATGGGTCTCTTTTCCTGTTCACGAAGCAGTGCTACAAATCCTCTGTTTTTCCCCACCATGCACGGAGCACCATCAGTACACACTGAAATAAGTTTGTCCATCTGTAGATTTTTTTCTTTCTTTTTCTTTTCTTTGTGCAAATAGGTGATTTCCAGTCCTCGTGCTTGGACATTGTTTGTGGTGTCCCACAGGGTTCAGTATTGGGGCCAAAGTTGTTTAATTTATACATAAATGACATATGTAAGGTCTCTAAATTGTTTACTTTTGTTTTATTTGCAGATGACACAAATATTTTTTGTACAGGTGAAAATTTACGGCAGCTTTTGATAGAAATTAATTTAGAGTTATGTAAATTGAAAAAGTGGTTTGATATTAATAAATTATCTCTAAATTTAGATAAAACCAAGTTTATGTTATTCGGGAATTGTAACGGGCATAGTGAGTCACAAATAAAAATTGATAATGTGATATTGGAGAAAGTGACGGAAATTCGGTTTTTGGGAGTATTGATTCATAATAAGATCTGTTGGAAACCTCATATTAAGTATGTTCAATCTAAAATAGCAAGAAGTGTAGCTGTTCTCTCTAATGCTAGAAAATTTTTAAATTATTCTGCTCTTCATATTATTTACTGCTCACTTATTTTGCCATATCTAAATTACTGTGTGGAAGTTTGGGGCAACACTTACAAAACCTCGCTCCAACCATTATGCACATTACAGAAAAGAGCCATTCGATTAGTTCATTATCTTTTATCTTCCATTTTATATCCTTTATGTATTTTATATTTCAATTTGTCGCTGATAATGTTTGCTCTGTATTCACTGTGTTGGTTTGTTAAGTGTCCTTGGGTGTCATGGAAGGCGCTTTTAAATAAAATGATTATTATTATTATTATTATTCATAAGGTTGATTTTTATTGTCATACTAACAATTTATTTATTCATTCTAATTTTATTAAATTCCAAGATTTGATAGAGTTTCAAACTGCACAATTTATGTATAAAGTTAGAAACAAACTATTACCAGAAAATATACAAAATTTATTTACTGACAAAGTCGGGAGATATAACTATAGAGAAAACCTGAATTTCAGAACTTTGAAGGTGAGAACAACAATGAAAAGAATGTGCATTTCGGTCATTGGAGTGAGGATTTGGAATAAACTCACCAAAGAGTTGAAGCAAAGTCCAAGCATGAGGTATTTTAAGAAAAGACTAAAAATGATTATTATTCAAAAGTATAAGGATGATCAAGGGTGAGAAATTGGATGGTAATGATAGAACTGAGGATGATTTGGACAATTGGGTGCTGATCTGTGTATATGTGTGTAAATATATGTGGATGTGTAAATAAGGAAATGTTATCTATGTATTTATGCAGGTAGATGTGTATGTATATCTACGTGAGTAGGTATATGTAGATACTTTCATCTAGTCCAGAAAATACTGTTTTTATTTTTTATTTTATTTTTTTAATTATTAAAATTAATATTACTTCTTTTTTTTCTGGAAGGAATACAGGCAACAGGAAGACTATTTATCCTATGAATTATTAAATGGATAAGGGGTATGATAATATACAAGCCCAAAACCAGAAAAGTTGGCACGTTGTGCAAATCGCAAATAAAAACAGAATACAATGACTTGCAAATCTTTTTCAACCCATATTCAACTGAATAGAATGCAAAGACAATATATTTAATGTTCGAACGGAGAAACTTTATTTTGTTTTGCAAATAACCATTAACTTAGAATTCAATGGCAGCAACACATTGCAAAAAAGTTGGCACAGGGACATATTTACCACTGTGTTACATCGCCTTTCCTTTTAACAACACTCAGTAAACGTTTGGGAACTGAGGAGACCAATTTTTGAAGCTTTTCAGGTGGAATTCTTCCCCATTCTTGCTTGATGTACAGCTTAAGTTGTTCAACAGTCCGGGGTCTCCGTTGTCGTATTTTACGTTTCATAATGCGCCACACATTTTCAATGGGGGACAGGTCTGGACTGCAGGCAGGCCAGGGGAGGACCCGCACTCTTTTGCTACGAAGCCACGCTGTTGTAACACGTGCAGAATGTGGCTTGGCATTGTCTTGCTGAAATAAGCTGGGGCGTCCATGAAAAAGACGTCGCTTGGATGGCAGCATATGTTGCTCCAAAACCTGTATGTACCTTTCAGCATTAATGGTGCCTTCACAGATGTGTAAGTTACCCATGCCTTGGGCACTAATGCACCCCCATACCATCACAGATGCTGGCTTTTGAACTTTGCGCCTATAACAGTCCTGATGGTTCTTTTCCTCTTTGGTCCGTAAGACACGACGTCCACAGTTTCCAAAGACAATTTGAAATGTGGACTCATCAGACCACAGAACACTTTTCCACTTTGCATCAGTCCATCTCAGATGAGCTCGGGCCCAGCAAAGCCGGCGGCGTTTCTGGATCTTGTTGATGAATGGCTTTTGCTTTGCATAGTAGAGCTTTAACTTGCACTTACAGATGTAGCGACGAACTGTAGTTACTGACAGTGGTTTTCTGAAGTATTCCTGAGCCCATGTGGTGATATCTTTTACACACTGATGTCGGTTTTTGATGCAGTACCGCCTGAGGGATCGAAGGTCACGGGCATTCAATGTTGGTTTTCGGCCTTGCCCCTTACGTGTAGTGATTTCTCCAGATTCTCTGAACCTTTTGATGATATTACGGACCGTAGATGGTGAAATTCCTAAATTCCTTGCAATAGCTCGTTGAGAAAAGTTGTTCTTGAACTGTTCGACAATTTGCCCACGCATTTGTTCACAGAGTGGTGACCCTCGCCCCATCCTTCTATGTGGATGACTGAGCATGTCAAGGAAGCTGCTTTTATACCCAATCATGGCACCCACCTGTTCCCAATTTGCATGTTCACCTGTGGGATATTCCAAATAAGTGTTTGATGAGCATTCCTCAAATTTCTCTGTCTTCTTTGTCACTTGTGCCAGCTTTTTTGAAACATGTTGCAGGCATCAAATTCCAAATGAGCTAATAATTGCAAAAAATAACAAAGTTTACCAGTTCGAACGTTAAGTATGTGGTCTTTGCAGTGTGTTCAATTGAATATAGGTTGAAAAAGATTTGCAAGTCATTGTATTCTGTTTTTATTTGCGATTTCCACAACGTGCCAACTTTTCTGGTTTTGGGCTTGTAAGTTAAACTTCATCATACTCCTTTTCAGACTCACAGTCACCATTAGAGGAAAGGAAAAGAAACAAATGTATATTAGCATATAAAAATTGGGTATGTTTATTTGATATTAAGATTGTATCTATACTTGGAAACATGAAAGTATTCAGTATTATGTTTTGTGGTGAAATGTCTGTCTGAAATAAAATTTATCATCATCATCATCAACTCAGTGAAAGTTTTTAATAAATCCTCCCCTCTTGTTGTCCCTTTCAGAGGCAAAACAGCAAGACTTTCTTCACGTAGTGTGTCATGGCATGTCTTTTATTCGTTTAATTATCTTGTCTTTATCCGAAAAGTCGTCAAAAAGTTCATTGGCAACATAAGCATGAATGTTTTGGCGTACTCACCATCTGTGAATGGCTTCCCGTTTCTCACAATGGCTAAAGCACCAGCAAAACTAGCTGAATTCCAGTCACCTTGTTGAGTCCAAACACGAAGGTGCTGCTGATCAGCTTGCAGCTCTTCACATGCTTTTTCCCTGCTGTCCCCCACAGGATATTTTGATGCAAAGGCAACATGTCGTGTCGAAGTGCCGCTTTATATTTGAGCGTTTCATCGAGGCAATTTTATCATTGCATATCAGACACACTGCAGAACCTGCTCTCTCCACAAAAGCAATCACACGGGTTTCTACAACTAGCTAAGCTAGCTGCTAGGAGGGATGTTTACTTCCTGATCAGTCACCCGCGGACAGCTGTGATTGGCTCTAGTCAGTGCCAGTCACCCACGGACAGCTGTGATTGGCTCCAGCCACTCGCGGCCATGTTTTATATTTTTATCGACTTTTTAAAAATATTATTATTAAAGATTTGTCTGAGAGCCATATGCAGCCATCAAAAGAGTCATATATGACTCGCGAGCCATAGGTTCCCGACCCCTGACTAGAACAAAGTCAAGAAACAGAAACAGTTTAAAACTAGGATGACTCTGATTCTTAGCTTTTGAGCTAGCAGTTAGCCCAACACGGTCGGGTCACGTGGCTCAAATAAAACACTTAAAATAAAGCATGTGAAACCCACAAACGACCAGAATACAACGCTAGCAAACAGTTTAAAGCCTAACATGCATGTTTTTGGACTGTGGGAGGAAACCGGAGCACCCGGAGAAAACCCACGCATGCACAGAGAGAACATGCAACTCCACCCAGAAATTCCCACTTTCATCTGCACATAACAGTTTGAAGAGTTTACTTACAGTGCAAGAAGTTAATCCACCGAAGGAGATCTCTCTGTAGCTGCTTCCTGCAGCTCGAACGTCGCTCTAACTGAAAACTGGTTTGAAAAAAAGCGCGGCGCAAATGAACATCCACTCAGAGGGCTGATTCAAATGAGGCAGGCGGAGCAATCCAAAACGCCTGAAGCACCTACGTACCACGAATCACGGCCGGACCCAATACGTTGCACTGTAGGGGGTCGCTCGAGTGTCGGCTGATCCCTGCTCCGGAGCAGAGCTGCGACTGAGGTGCAAAACGTACACACGCAGAGCGGATGAAGGGCGGAGCAAAACGAGGTCCGCCCCGGAGTCCTCTGCTATGAGGGATATATATATATATATATATATATATATATATAGATATATAGATATACTGTATATAATTTATATATATATATATATACGTATGTATGTATGTAAGTGATGTGTTAAGTGAATCAATCAATTATACAATCTATTATTTTTTAAAGCTAAATATGTTATAAGAAGTATTAATTTATATATATGTGCTAAAAACAGTTATGATCTATTTTAGATCTCACTGGGTGTGAAAAAGAAAAGGCTGATTTGTTGGATTATCCCAGCACCAGCTGCCTAACTGGTCCTCCTGCTCTGGCCTGCACAAGAGATTTACAAAGATGTCACAGACCAAGAACAAAGGTAAATAAAATAAAATAAGAGTGGAACACATTCTTTTCTGTTATATAATTTAGTATATGATGATTATGATTCTCATAATAACAATAATTGTAATAAATTTCCCACCTGTATATTATTAGTGCCATGTGAAATTTGTCATAATTTCAACATTACTTGTGCCAAATATATTTTTATCTCCTAACTTGTTTGGAATAGTTTGTTTTTGTAGGTAATGAAAAAAATGCAGGCTCAACCACTATCAATTAGTAGTACATGTATTTGGAAGTTATGTAAAAATCGTAACTCTCACAAATCTGACTCACAGTGTCCTACCAAATTGCTCACTGTCCCTTTATATTTATTTAAAAGTTTATTTGACATATTTTTATGTTGTAAGGTGATCCATCCTGAACCTGCCAGTGAGGTGGTGCGAAAGCCCAGAACTGTGGGGAAAAGATGTCTGCACTCCACGCTTTACAGAGCTTACACAGGTATAACAGGGGCTGCTCCAGAGATATTTTTCTGCAGATGCTAAGGGGGGGCTAAGCATTTTACTGAGGATGCTATGAAGGATAATTTGTTCTTTCAGTTCTCAAGGTCAATGTATGTCATTCACATCACATGTGGTACATAAGGTGGAACGAAACTATGGACAGGGTCCCAGTTACATCCAACAAAAATACAAATTGTAAAGAAAAGGGAGGCGTGCTGGCCTGGATGTAGCTGTTAGCTCTGTGTTTCTTAGCTGTTTTTTTTGCAAGATAAGTCAAGAACCACTCAGCGGATTTTTCTGAAACTTACAGAATGGAATCACAGTGTGGGCGTTTACAAAAATAGCTTCAAAAGGATTGCTTACACCTGGTGATGAGAGGCTGAGGTTGAGGACAGGTGAGAGCTGTGCTGCATTTTACATGGCAGGAGACAGGTAAGCCAAACAAATGTCAATAAATGTGATTGAATTCAGGTAAGACAAACCAAAATATATTAAATTAAATCAACATTTAATGTTTTGATTAAACATTTATGTGTATTTTTTAAATACTTAAAAAAAAAAAAACTGTTCATATTAACCTCTACCTGTTGATTCAAAAATCTGGACGAGGAGACGGTGAGTGACTTGGAGAATTTTCTGGACCAGTGTTTTGACAGTTTCGTGATGGGTAAGACAAAAGAAAACACCACGCCCGCACAAACATCTAAGCGCACGCGTTCAGAGAGTTCTCCGGGCGCATCCGGGTCCCCAGAGAAGAGTTTTAAGGAGATCTTAGAATCAATTGATAAAAAACTATCTAGTTTTGATGCTAGACTTTTTTTAGTAGAAGTTTTGCACAAAGAATTTGAAAAACTCAGAGAATCCTTGGAGTTTAGTCAAGCCCAAGTGACGTCACTCGCTGCAGAGAATCAAGCGCTGCGGGGCGACGTGAAAGATCTAACAGAGCAGGTGACGCGGATGTCCGGTGAAAGCAAGAAATTTAAAGAGTCCATCCTGGATCTACAGAGCAGAAGTATGAGAGATAATCTTGTTTTTTCTGGGATACCGGAGCGGGAAGGAGAGGACGCTGAAGTTACAGTTCGTAACTTCATTGAACAACAGCTGAAACTTCCGAGCGAGACGGTAAGATCAATCACTTTCGATCGCGTTCACAGGATCGGAGCTAGACGATCAGCTAACTCGCGTTCACGGGCAATGGTGGTGAAATTCCAGCATTACAAACAAAAAATGCAGGTTATCAGACAGGGCAGAGAACTGAGGGGGACGGAATTTAGTGTTAATGATCAATTTCCAAAAGAAATATTAGACAGACGACGCATTTTGTTTCCTATTAGGAAGAAATTTATTTCTGAAGGAGCCAGGGCTTCTGTCTCTGTTGATAGGTTGTATGTTAATGGCCAGTTATACAGGGAGCCGGACGTCACTCCGTGGCTCTATTAGATGAACAGCAGGTTAGTATACGGTTGGTCGGCAGGTAGGTTTGGAGCAGGGCTGTTCAACATGCGGCACGCGGGCCAAGTCTGGCCCGCTGGTGAACTAAGTGGTCCATCAATGGGAACAATAAGAAATAAAAACAAAATAAAAAATACAATAGTTTTTTTTCTTTCTCATAAAACAAAGATATTTATTGATAAGAAGTACTGATAAATAACTCATGAGCGATTGGCTTTTGATGATGGCCCGTGGGGGGTTTAGTTGAACGTCCTGGTTGAATGCTTGTTACACTGGAGGTGAATTAATTGGTATTTGTAAATAAAATTTAAAGCACAGCTCGGTGTCTGCACTGGTGAAGGTAAATGTCACAGTGGTTATTGTTTGATTTTGTTGTTTTTTGCTTGTTTGTTTTTGTTTTAATTTTATCTTGTTTGTCTGTTTCTTTTGACCTCTCTATATCATTTGTTAGCACGCAAGCACAAGGGCAGATATACACTCATGCCAGTTCACACATGTACCTCATAAGGAAAGACATCCATGATGTATATTCTAGAACAATACTTAGCTTATTTCTTAATGATAAATAGTCATCTCTCAATGATTATGTTTGTAACTGTGTTTTTTTTAATATATATATATATTTGTTATAATGGGTGTGGTTTATCTATTCTCACAATCACAAGTATGGGCACTTTAAGGTTTGTAACATGGAATATTAATGGAGCCGGTAGCCAACCTAAAAAATATAGGATTTTTAACCAGATTAAAAGATTAAAGGCAGATGTTGTATTACTCCAAGAAATTCATAAATTGGCCTCAACTGTAGATGAGCTAAAATCTTCAGAGTTTCCTAATGTATTCTCAGCCTGTTATAATTCAAGACAAAGAGGGGTAGCAATTTTAATACATAAAAATGTTAACTTCACAGTATTAGATCAGGTTATAGACCCACACGGTAGATATATAATATTAAAGTTATCAATATTTAGACAAAATTATTGTATAGTTAGCATATATGGGCCGAATGTAGACGACGCTTCTTTTTTTCATGACTTTTTTTCCACTCTATCAAAGCACATGGATTCCTCACTGGTAATGGGAGGTGATCTCAACTTTGGTTTCAATGACAAAATAGACAGACTGAATACAGTGGGAACTCAACGCAGTTGGCAATCTATAAATATAGTTAAACAGTATATGAATGATTATGGACTCTGCGATGCATGGCGATCTTTTCACCCTGATAGCAAAGAATATTCTTTCTTTTCACATGTGCATCATTCATATTCTCGTTTAGATTATTTCATAGTAAGCAATTCATTGCTGACCAACATCTCAGACACTAAGATACACCCTATTGCTGTCAGCGATCATGCACCAGTTACTCTACATTTAGATTATAAAAAAGAAACTAGAAAAAATATAAATTGGAGATTAAATACATCACTGCTTCAAGAAGAAGAATTTTTGCAATATTTTAAAACAGAATGGGCATCATATTTAGAGTTTAATGATTTGCCAGGAACATCAGCATGTACACTTTGGGAGGCTGGGAAAACAGTTATGAGAGGTAAAATAATATCCTATTCAACAAATAAAAAGAAAAAAGAAAATAAACGTATTGAGGAATTAGAGAAATCAATCAAATTATTAGAAGGTTTACAAGGAGAGGAAACACAGCAAAAGCTACGCAAATTAAAATTACAACTAAATGAATTTATTGATAAGAAAAATAAATTTTTGATACAAAGACTTAGATTAGATAATTTTGAATACGGTAATAAATCAGGGAGCTTTTTAGCTAATCAACTCAAATTAAATAAAGAAAAAACATCAATATATGGTATTAAAGATAAACATGGAAATATAATTCATGATGAGGGAAAAATAAACGATGTTTTTAAAGATTTCTATAAAACTCTATACACTCCTCAAATAAATCCATCTAATGAGGATATTCCAAAACTAGATATTAGTCAATCATCAAAACTAGACTCACCATTAACATCAGATGAGCTCTATGAAGCAATTAAAAGCATGCCTAATAAGAAATCTCCAGGTCCTGATGGATATCTTACCCGTTTGTGTCTATTCATTTTTCCATATCTGCTGATTGTGGTGGCGCGGTTTTATACTGCTGCGACTTCGTGCACTCGTCCCTATCCTAAGACGGATGTGCGTAATCAATCACGTTGTCTTTGTGCCCCGGTGCAATGTCAAGGTCAATAAAGATATATTCTATTCTATTCTATTCTATATCCAGTAGAATTCTATAAAAAATTCTGGGATATACTGGAACCGATATTTTATAGAGTGCTACTTGAGTCAAAAGAAAATGGTAGGTTACCAACACATATTAATTCAGCCAACATTAGTCTCTTATTAAAACCAGGCAAAGACCCAGTATTACCTACCAGTTATCGTCCAATCTCTCTTATTAATGTTGATGTTAAAATAATTTGTAAAGTCTTATCTAAAAGACTAGAGAAGATAACTCCTGTTATTATACACCCAGACCAAACCGGATTCATAAAAGGAAGACACTCAAACACAAATACACGCAGATTATATAATGTAATAGAGTATTCGTATTTTAAAAATATTGAAACAGCTATTTTTTCTTTAGATGCTGAAAAAGCATTCGATAGAGTAAATTGGAATTTCTTATTTGCTACCTTAAATAAATTTGGATTTGGGAATTACTTCATTAACTGGTTAAAAATATTATATAGTTCACCAACAGCGTGCGTCAGGACAAATAATCAATTATCTTCAAGCTTCTGTTTACAGAGGGGCACCAGGCAAGGTTGTCCACTTTCACCAGCATTATTTGCTATTTTTATTGAACCTTTAGCAGCAGCAATAAGGCAAAGTGCTGATATTAAAGGCATAAAGGGTAGAAACATAGAACATAAAATTAGTCTTTATGCTGACGATGTTTTGCTTTTTCTTGAGAACTCAGGAAACTCAATATCTAATGTTATCAAATTAATAAACTCGTTTTCAAAAGTTTCTGATTATTCTATAAACTGGACAAAGTCTACAGTTCTTCCAATAAATTGCGTGTTTAATAATTCTCTTAATGAAAGACTACAATCAGGTAACATTAAATATTTAGGTGTTAATATCTCTCCTAAATTGGAAGATTTAATAAAATTAAATCATATCCCACTATTAAAGAAAATTGAAGACGATCTTACTAGATGGAGATCTCTACCCATATCACTTATGGGAAGAGTTGCCTCAGTAAAAATGATGGTGCTGCCGAGAATAAATTATTTATTCTCAATGATTCCAAATAAACCTTCAACTGAATGGTTTAAGTCCCTGGACTCTTCTATATCTAAATTCCTTTGGAAAAATAAAACTCCACGTATTAGTTTAAAAACATTACAGAAATCTAAAGATATCGGAGGATTAGAACTTCCAAACTTTTATTACTACTATTTAGCAAACAGGTTACAATATCTAAAAAAGCTAAGTCTGGTCCTCTGGACATTCAAAAAAACAAAAAAACAAAACAAAGCAAAAAATTGTAGAAACGTGAAAAAGGATGGCCCAGCACAGAAGATCAACATCATCAGGTCAGGACTCTGCAGTCTACACTCATCTCCAGGCCAGCGGTCACTCTTTCAGGGATGAAGATGTTCACATCCTTGATAGAGAGGAACGATGGTTTGAGAGAGGAGTAAAGGAGGCCATCTTTGTGAAAAGAAACCGCCCATCATTAAACAGGGGTGGAGGCCTCCGAGTTCAACTGTCCCCCTCCTACAATGCTGTGATTGCTGGTATCACTCAGCCCTCTGTGAATAGCAAACAACCATCAGGGTGCTAACGATCCATTGTTAGGCTGATGGTCCTCCTTGATCATGTGAGCAGCTGGTTTCAGGCTGTCATCAGCCAACTGGTTGTGTAACACTGTGGGAGGGTGCTATTTATAAGACTGAGCTGAACCCAGCACCTCAGACTGAGGAAGTCTTTCGGACGAAAGACGAAACGTTTCTACAATTTTTTGCTTTGTTTTGTTTTTTTGTTTTTTTGAATGTCCAGAGGACCAGACTTAGCTTTTTTAGATTTTTCTACCTGGATTATTGAGCATGCATCAGGTTACAATATATATCAAATTGGTTAAAACCGAATGCATTAGATGAAACTTGGATAGATATAGAACAAACTTTACGTAATAATATTAGGATTTCAGATCTACCATTTATCAGTACAGTTTTAAAAAGACATGTCTGCTTTAAAAGTATCAGTATTAGCTCATCTCTGACAGCATGGTGGGAATATCTGAAAATGACAAAGTCTTCACTACTTCCATGCAGACATACGCCTCTCTGGAACAATCCTGACATTCAACAAGAAAATAATATGTTAAATTTCCAAGGTTGGAGAATGAAAGGAATTGAATGTCTGGAAGACATATTTGAGGGTATAGACTTTATTCCATTCAATAAATTAATAATACAATATGACATTGATAATAAATATTTCCTACAATACCAACAAATTGTAAAAAAGAAATTTAAGCTTAATAAAACATTGTTGGAAACACCAACATGTGTGTTAGAGTTCATTAATCTTCAACCCCCCAAATTATTATCTAAAATATACAAAAAACTGTCTAGAATCAATGACTCAGTAACACTACCTGTTGAAAAATGGGAGTCAGATTTATCAATCAACTTTGAACAAAAAATGTGGTCTCAAGTATGTCTAAATACTTTTAAATTGACTAGAATCTCCAATTTACAACTAATACAATATAAGGTTCTCTATAGAGTACATTATACAGGTCAGAGAATGTTTAAGATGGGTTTTACACCATCTAACAACTGCTCACAGTGCAAAGGCAATATACCTGATGATTATATTCACGCACTCTGGTTCTGTCCACCCGTTCAGAGGTTCTGGGTACAGGTATGTGAAGACTTGTCTAAATGTTTGAAACTTAATATCCCACTCTCTCCATCTGTTTGCTTATTGGGTATCTTTGAAGATGTTATACTAGAAAAAAATACATCCTGTATGCTCTTCACTGCCTTATGCATCGCAAAGAAAACCATACTCGTAAATTGGAAAAATAAAAATAATCTTAGCATTAATCAGTATAAAAATCTTCTGTTAGATCATATTAGTCTTGAAACAGCATCTGCCGACACATCGGATCAATCTATTTGGCATTCTTTGATCGGCTCCGTTACGTAGTGAGGGTGGGGGGTCTGGGATCTGGCCTTGTGGGGCATTGGGGCTGGTGGGGGGGAGGTTGGGGTTTAGGGCGCCGGGGGGGTTGGGGCTGCTTAGGCGGGGAGGACCCTGCCTTTGACCTGGGGAGGACCGGGGGGTTCTGGGGGATGTCTGCCGGGGCGGCATGCGGGCCCTCTGGTGGTCGGCGGCGGTCATGGGTCGCCGGTCGGTGACCCGGCTGTGCTGGGGTGGTTTCGGGGTGGGCGCCGGGAGCTTGGGATTCTGGGGGCGTGTCGTCCCCGGGCTTGGGCCTGTGGGGGTCGGGGGTCTTGAGCTCTGGCGGGCGGGTCGCCGGGCTATGGGCTGGCTGGCGCTCTGGTGCCCGGCTCTGGCCGGGGGCCCTCGGCTCGCTGGTGGGTTGGGGGTTCATGTGCTGGGGGGTTGGGTGTCTGGGGGCGTGACTGGTGGCCAATGGGAGGGGGACGGGTAAACCCAGCCTGGGTGTCTAATGTGTTATGTGTTCTGAAAGTTGTTAATATGAAGGGTGGGTGTAGTATTTCTTCTGGGGTGGGGATTAAGTGGATGTCCTAGATGATGGTCTTGGACTATGCTTGGCCGGTGTAGCGGGCCCTGGTTGGGGCCTGTTCTCTGTGCTTCCTGGCTCTGTCGACGGTTGGGCGGGCGCTCTTGGCCGTGTCGTCCATATGGGATTTTGTGTCTTCTTGGGCGGCGGGCTGACTGCGGTTCGCAGGGGTCGTGGCGGCCCTGGTGGGTGTGGGCTGTTGGTTCTGCTGTTGGCGGCCCTCGGGACCGTGTCCCTCTCTGGTCTTGATTCAATGGCCCGGCAGTCGGAGAGGTGTTTTTTTGCCTCGCTCCTTGGGTGGACCTTGGCGAACTGGAGGGGGGGTACGCAGGGTCAGCGGGGGAGCTGACTCGCTGCGGGAGCACTGTTCCTGCAGATATTTTCTCCCCATCCCTCACCACGCACCTCCGCCCTCTTCATCTTAAATTAATACATGTAGGGAATTTGAGTCTCGGGTGTGCTGCAACGGTTTTACATCTCTGTTGTACAGAACCACCTGGGACTCAATTTTATATACACTTTAGACATTCATTCATAAACATCCTCATAAAAGTCACATTTAGGGAATGGAGTGAGCAATATGGTTATGGGTGGCGGGATGACACCACTCTCGCCCCCATGCCTATGCTCACTCAACATTATGCATTTAGACAATAAGGGCCTGGGTTAGAGTTGGAGTGGAGGGAAAACTGGTACAATGCCAGCCTTTGCTCCTTCTCTTTCCTTTTTAAGTACACTTTAGAACAACACTCACCAACAGTACATTTGGGGACGGGGGTGTGTGTGTCGGGGTCTTGATTTGTTAATTTCAATTTTATTTATTTATGTATTTATTTATGTATATATAATTTATTTATTTATGTATTTATATATATATATATATATATATAATATATTATTTATTTATTTTTCTCTTACCCCCCTGGTTGCCTGGCGGACATTCTGGGGGTGGGCCGTCGGGGGTTGTCCTGGGATGTGGGGGGGTTCGGGGCCTGGGGGTTCGCCGTGGGCGGGGCTGGCAGTGCGCTCCCTCTGGGGCTGCTTGGGCTCGGGTGTCCTGTCCTGTCGGCAGGGCGCGGGTTGGGCCGAATCTTGGATGTCTGCTACTCTCCACCCCAGAATGAATGGGCCTACCTCCTGGGTTTGGATGTGGGCTGCCCCACGTAGGGGGCAGGTACATGTCTTGGACCTAGGGGGTATAGAGTGTGCATCGGGATTATGAATGGAACGTGTCGTTATTGTATGTCTTTCTGTGAGTGAGGGTGAGGATGAGGGTGGGTCTGAGTGAGTGTATCTGTGTATGAATGTTTAAGTGTCAGGCTGGGACTTGGACTGCCCCCTCTCTGATACTTCTGAGGCTACTAGTGTTGCGCTCCTGCCACGTGGCCCCCTGGTGGGTGTTCCTTTGCCTGCGGGCGTGCTTGGGGCCCTCACTATCTGGGGTTGGGCGCTTGGGCGTTTGTCGGCTCGGCCTGGTGGCTGCCTGGTGGGGCTCGTGTCCTCTGGTCCTTTCGGGTCTTGGCCTGAGGGATGGGCGTCCCCGGTGCCCGGGCCTCGGTGACCGGCCCTGGGGCTACGTCAGTGCAGCGGGCTCCGGCGGGGGCCTATGAATTTGTCGCGTTTGACCCCGGGGGGTCATTGTATGTGGTCGCTGGTGGGATTCGTCCGGTTCTTCCCCTTGGTCGGATCTGGGGAGTGGGCGAGTGGCTCGTCCTGTTCGGGTGGCCCTGGGGACTCTGGGCTCGGGGTCCTTCCTGGAGTCTTGGGCTTTGATCGCCCCTTCGTCTGCCTCGGGCTTTGGGGGGACGGATCTCTGATGCTTCACAGTCGCTACTAAATGTTCTATTGGAGGAACCTTATTCACTTATGCATGCTCACAACCACACACAAATGGATGCAGGGATGTATATGTAGATATATGCAGATATGTAGATGGGTATATGAATGAATATAAATGTATATGTATGTATACTGTATATATATTTGTAGGTATGGGTATGTGTATTTATAGAAATCTACTGCAAGGTCATGAAGATTATTAGTCTTTATGCATGTATGTTTCGTTGCTGTGTTCTGTCATGTGCTTTGCAGGATTGCGGACGGAGGTTAGGTGTGTTTGCCGTGTGCTCTTTTTGTGGATAATTGTTGTTTTGTTGTCTTACTTTCTCTTTTCTTTCTCTCTATTAAAAAATACATATTGGAGTGAGAGGATGGCTATAAGGTGAGAAGGGAGGCCATCTATAAATGGAAAAAAATAATAATAATACGGCGAGGCATCGAAGACGGGAGGGGCTGGGGTTCGATGAAGCCGGCTCGATTCAGCCGTCTGTTCCTCCTGCGGTGAGCCCGGAAGAGGTGCCCCTCTGGGACAACAGGAGGTCTCTTGTGAGTCGCTGCCGCTTCCTGAGTTGGTGAGGAAAAGGGGTCCAGTCTGATCGCCAAGCGAGTCCCGACGAACGCGTTCCTCTTCCTCCATTTTCCTCACGCTGAG
>JBBPBX010078722.1:0-16560 GCA_038048925.1 Garcialebias charrua
CTGCTCGAAGACCCTCCTGCACAGGGAAAATACGACGCCCTCAAGGAGCTCCTTCTGCAGCGTACACGCTCTCAGACGCGGAGCGCGCCGAGAAACTGTTTTCCCTCTCTGATTTGGGCGACGGCACAGCTCTCGAGCTCATGGAAGGCATGTTGTCTTTGAGAGGATCAACAGACTGTGAGTTTCTTTTTCTACACCTCTTCCTCCGCCGGCTTCCGGCTCCAGTGCGCACAGCCCTGGCCAACTCCCCGTTTCTGCAGCAGAAGGATTACCGCTCGCTGGCCCGCGAAGCCGACCGCATCCTGCTGGCTGCGAGGACGTTCGCGGTCCAAGCGGCGGTCCCCGGATCTCCAGCGGCGCCCGAGCTTCAAGCATCGCCCTCAGCGCCGGACGAGCCAGTGGTCGTAGCAGGAGTCGCCCGCAGGCGGTCAGGGGCCACACTTTGTTTCTTCCACCAGCGTTTTGGCGCCAAAGCACGACGGTGTGTCCCACCGTGCAGTTTCAAGCCGCAGGGAAACGAGTACGCCAGCGCCCGCTAGCAGTCGCGGCCGTTGGCGACAAGGAAAGGCTGCTTTTCATCGAAGACTCGAGGTCGGGGAGGCGGTTCCTGGTGGACTCCGGCTCGCAGAAGAGCCTCGTTCCCCCGACTGGCTCCGACAGGTTAGCAGAAGGCTGCGGGCCGCAGCTAACCGCGGCTAACGGCTATCCCATCAAGACGTTTGGCGAAAGGTTGGTGACTGTTCGTTTCCATGAACGGGACTTCCAGTGGAACTTTGTGGTAGCTGCTAGCTCAGTCCCTATTTTAGGGGCTGATTTTCTTTGTGCTCACGGGCTCCTGGTTGATTTAGCTAACAGACGTTTGATCGACGCTGTGTCTTTTTCGTCACTGCCTTGTGAGACGCGAGGAGCTGGGCCTTTAATGCATGCTAACTTTTTAGCTTCGGGTAATGTGTTTCAGCGTTTATTGTCTGAATTCCCCTCGCTGACTGTTCCTGATTTTGCAAACACAAACACAAAACATGGGGTCGAACATTATATTCCCACAACGGGCCCCCCGGTGTTCGCACGTGCACGCCGCCTTGATGCTACTAAGCTAGCAATAGCACAGGAAGAGTTTGCTAACATGGAGCGTTTAGGCATCGTGCAGCGCTCAAACAGTCCGTGGGCCTCCCCCCTCCACATGGTGCCCAAGGCAGATGGCAAATGGCGACCATGTGGGGATTTCCGCCGCCTTAATAACATCACAGAGAACGATCGTTATCCCATCCCCCACATCCAGGATTTTTCAGTGCACCTGGCTGGGACCTCCATTTTTTCTAAAGTAGATTTAGTACGGGGGTACCACCAGGTTCCTGTGCATGTGGAGGATGTCCCTAAGACCGCTGTTATCACGCCTTTCGGCCTTTTTGAGTTTTTGCGCATGCCTTTTGGTCTTAAAGGTGCAGCACAAACATTTCAGCGGTTGATGGATTCAGTCCTAAGGGGTCTGTCCTTCGTATTTGTGTACCTGGATGACGTCCTGGTGGCTAGCAGCTCGGCTGAGCAGCACTTGTCCCACCTCCGTGAGGTTTTTCAGCGCCTGGCAGCACATGGCCTGATTGTAAATACAGCGAAATGCCAGTTTGGGCTGCCAGTCATTGACTTTTTGGGCCACCGCATTTCTGCAAGTGGTGCCGTCCCGTTACCAAACAAAGTGCAGGCGGTGTCAGATTTCCCACAGCCCCAGTCTGTTAAAGCGCTACAAGAATTTTTGGGAATGGTTAACTTCTATAACCGTTTCCTCCCCAGGGCAGCACAACTGCTGCGTCCGCTCTATGGAGCGCTGAAAAAGAAAAAGCCCAACGACAGTGTTGACTGGACACCAGAACGCCTACAGGCATTTGGTGATGCTAAAGCTGCACTGGCCACTGCTGCCCTTTTGGCCCATCCATCCCCAGCGGCGCAAATAGCTTTAACAACCGACGCATCTGATGTTGCGGTGGGGGCTGTGTTAGAACAGCAGGTTTCCGGGGTTTGGCAGCCGCTTGCATTTTTCAGCCGTACGCTGCGGGACAATGAGCTGAAATACAGTGTTTTTGACAGAGAGTTGCTGGCGCTTTACCTGGCCACACGCCATTTCAGGTTTTTCCTGGAGGGCCGCCGGTTCACTGCATATGTTGACCACAAACCCTTGGTGTTTGCGATGTCAAAAATTTCTGACCCCTGGTCTGCTCGCCAGCAACGCCACCTCGCAGCGGTGTCTGAATTTACTACAGACATTCAGCATGTGGCTGGAAAATCCAACGTGGTGGCCGACTGTCTCTCCCGGGTGCTGATCTCTCCCGTATACGTTGGCATCGATTTTTCTGCTATGGCTGCGGACCAACGTAGCGACGCAGAAATACTCGAGCTCCAGTCCGGGCCCACGGGCCTCGAGTTGGAGGAACGGCAGGTGAATGACGGAGGTCCCCTCCTGCTCTGTGATGTTTCTACTGGCAGGCCCCGCCCCCTGGTTCCAGTTTCATGGCGACGCCGCGTTTTTGACTCCTTACATTCCCTTTCTCATCCAGGTGTTAGAGCCTCGGTGAAACTGGTCAGTTCAAAGTTTGTTTGGCCCGGTCTGCGTAAAGCAGTTAAGGAGTGGGCAGCAGCGTGTGTCCCATGCCAGCGCGCTAAGGTTAACAGGCACACCAAAGCACCTTTGGAACCCTTCTCCATCCCAGGTCGGCGGTTTGATCATGTGCACGTAGACCTGGTGGGCCCTCTGCCTCCATCACAAGGTTTTACTCATCTGCTGACTATGATAGACCGGACCACCAGGTGGCCTGAGGTGGTTCCCTTGACATCCACGACATCTGCAGTGGTGGCCCGGGCATTTTTGTCTACCTGGGTGGCGCGTTTTGGCCCCCCTTCAGACATTACATCAGACCGGGGCCCGCAGTTTGTTTCTGAACTTTGGTCTACCATGGCCAAGAGTCTGGGGACTAACGTTCACAGGACCACCGCTTACAACCCCCAAGCTAATGGTTTGTGTGAACGGTTTCACAGATCATTGAAAGCTGCACTGCGTGCTGCATTGACCGGTGACAACTGGATTGACCGTCTTCCCTGGGTTTTGTTGGGTTTACGTACCGCAACCAAAGAGGACCTGAGCTCTTCCCCGGCTGAACTGGTTTTCGGTCAACCTGTGCGCGTCCCCGGTGAGTTTTTACCTGAGGTACCCTCACCACAGTTTGCTCCACCGTTGCTCCATTTTTCACCTCAGGAGGCCCCTTTTCGTGTCCCTGGCCCGGTACATCATTGTTTACCGCAGTCATTTGTCCCTAAGAGTCTGGAGTCCTCTAAATTTGTTTTTGTCAAACACAATGCACACAGGACACCACTACAGCCTTTGTATGATGGACCGTTTCGGGTTCTTCAACCAGGTCCAAAACATTTCCTTTTAGATTTAGGGGGTCGTACTGAGACTGTCTGTATCGATAGGCTTAAACCAGCTCATGTTATGTCAGATGATCAGGTTGTTACGGCCCAGGCTCCTCGCAGGGGCAGACCTCCATCCACATTGTTAACGGACTGCTGTCCCCCTGCCAGAGACTCTCAACGTCCATTGGAGCCCGAATCTTCTGCAGGCCCTCCTCGGAGCCCTCCGCTTCATCAGACTGGTTCTGCAGGGCCCAGGTTCAGCCGTTCTGGTCGTTTAATCAAACCTAAAATGCGGGACTAGTGATGGACCTTACTGGGTGTTCTGGGGGGGCGTGTGTGGTGGACCACTAGGGGGCTCTACTCACACCCAGTGGACCGAATGTGTTACAGGATGCTTTTATTGTGAAAGGTCCAGAGGACCGGATGTTGTGTTGGTATATAAGGCGGTGTTGGGTGGTTTTCCCGCCAGTTGAGTAGGAGTTGATTAAAAGTGAAGAACTACATCCCGTCTCCTGTGTCGTCTCTTCACCACCTCCTACAAGTTACTTATTGTGTAGTTTTTTTTTTGTGGATTACTGTGTTTGAATTAATCGTTTGAATTAATTTTGTTAAAGGGGCAGACAAAATGCATTTCATCTTCTTCTGCTTCCTTTCATTTCATATACTGTTTGATTTTTTTATTACGTGATATTGTAAATAGCATTTTTTGTGTTCTTTTAACTTTGAAATGAATAAATCTACAAAATAAAAAATAAACAATGCTCTCTACTGTGTTTATGGTTAAAGTTAAATACTAATAGCTTTTTGCTGGTGTTTCACATTTTCTGTCTCTAAACTAGCATTTTATGCTATTTTGCTAGTGTTCCACTACTTCTCTGTCCCCAAGTGATCTTTTTCTTGCTGTTCACTGGCGTTTATGCAAATCATTAAACGTTGGCTACATTTTCAACAGTTCATACTAAACAAGTAGTGACAGTTCAGCAACTGAAAATTTACAGCTTAGTTTCAGCTTCTTCAGCAGCATTCAGCAGAATTATTCAGCAATAAGCATTTTACATTGCACTTTTGCAGGAAATGCTATTTTTTCTAGTTTAAATTTTGTTCCTCTTCTCCTTTAACTTCATCTGAAAAAAGCATGAAATCACCATTTTAAATTGTGCCCTTTGCTGAATTAAAAATAAAATCCAAAGAATGCTTAATGATGGCTGATATTTACTGAAGGAGTTAAAACAGAGTAAAGTAGCAAAACACTAAGTAATCCATTAGCTTAAAGCCATGAAACATCTTCCTTTGTTCATTTACTGAAAGGTCATCAAAGACTCTACTTCCTCAGACGACTGAGACGTGCTGGTCTGAGCAGCCCAGTTCTCACCTCGTTCTACAGGTGTGCAGTGGAAAGCGTCCTGTGCTCCAGCATCAACGTGTGGCATGGAGGCTGCACAGTTGCAGAGAGGAAAGCTCTGCAGAGAGTGGTGAAGGCTGCACAGAAGTCTGTTGGAGTCAGTCTCCCCACCATCACAGACATTTACACCTCCAGATGCAGGAAAAGAGCCACCTGCATCATGAAAGACCTCACTCACCCAGCACACTCACTCTTTGCCCCACTCCCCTCAGGACGGAGGTTGAGGAGCATCAAGTGTAGAACCACTAGACTGAGGAACAGCTTCTACCCTGAGGCTGTTAGACTCATGAATAAATAAAAATAAAATAAAAAATAAACACTGCAAAATATCACATCATACTGATGCTGATCTGTTTTCTTGTTGCTGTGTTCATCTGTGTTCATCTGTGACCATCTGCTCATACAAACTCATGTTCGTGCTGCTGTGTATTACTAGTTGATGTTTTTCTTAGTTAGTTCTAGATGTTATTACTGTTTTTCTCTTGCATTTGTTGTTGGATGTAACTGGGACCCCGTGTACATAATCTCGTTTTCATCACATGTACCACATGTGGTGCCAATGACAATAAAGACTCTCTGACTCTGACTCACTGCCATTTTTTCAGCTAATAAGATCTTTGGAAATTATCTTATTGGCATTAAAATACAATATTAAATCTGTCAAATTGTGGTGTTTTTGATATGTCATAAATTCAATTAAAGAAATGAAAACTGTGTGTGACAAGATAGTCATTACAATGTGCTAAAATATTACATTTAATTAATGATTAATTAATGGTTATATTTTTAATTTAATGATGTTGAGTAAAGCAGCTTACAAAAAAAGGGTATTCATCTTAATATGGTAAGTTAGTGGAGTGAAAAAAGCGGCCAAAGTCCAAATAAAAAGGCAGAAAGACGTAATTCTGAAGGTTTTGAATGACAAATAGAAAATATTACAAAGAAAAGTCAGGCTCAATAGAAGCAAAATATGAAGAAAGTCTCGACTTAAAAACTTTTTCAAACCTTTCTGTACACCATTTCTTAAAATGTGACGTGCTCTGTGCCCTGTGTTGTTGAGTCACATTACCGGTAGGCTTTTCCCGTTTCTGATTTGTGAATTGTTTAATCCCCCCTATGGGATTAATAACGTTTCTATCTACTGAATGCCGATGTCAACTTTTTCCCATAGACAGTAGTCGATAAATGTCTAATTGTCGTCTTCTGCTACATAAAACAAACCTGAATTATTAATATAATGGGTTTCAGTCCCCAAGCTCAACTTCAACTAAAGGTTTTATTAGAATCCTCCAAAGCAGCCCATCCCTTATTTATCTTTAGCTTTTTGAGCTTTCAGCAGAGCTCCTTTCTTTTCTGTCTGTTCCTCCTCAGTCTCATTGTTAATTACAGCTCAGCACTTGTGGAGGACTATTAATCTGCCAGGGGTGGCTTTTATTGCTGCTCTGCTGCCATCACATTATGCCGTTATTATAGCTGTGGGTGCAGGCCTGTAATTGCTGTAAGTAGAAGGGAAAGGTAGGAGAGACTCAGGCAGCCTTGAGGCTTCTGGTCAGGCCAACCCTTCCTTTCATCGTCTGTTCTGGCAAAGTTTCTAAAAATGATAATGCAGCCTGCGAACGACATGGCTCCCGTTCAAACCTGACTGCTGCCGTTTCAACTCAGATGGACAGAAAGGATCAGAAAAGGAGCTTCTTTCATCACCGTGGGCCTCATCCCTGTCAGCAACTTCAGGAGGATCAAAAAAAATTGTGGGGCATCTCAACAGATCCCTCCAAGGTGGAGTGTGTGAGCTGTAATGTGTGGCTTTAAGGAAAGAAAAGGGAAAAAAAAAAAGGAGACTTCCTTAAAAACAACTTGCAGCCCGCCTTTTTTTTTTTGGGCCTCTTTTTCCTCAAAGCCAAATTTAGACGAGCCACTGCCACGTCATCCAACCCTGAGAAGGCGAGATGGGGTTCAGAGCGGGCCCCTCAAGCATTTCAGCTTATCTTTAATATAAATCGGTATATTTTCTCCATTAAAACCTGATAACTGTCAGTCAAGAAAGTTTGGACAGTTTTATTGAGAAAGAAAAAAGCTCAGTTACAAAAATAAATACAGATAAAACCACTGAGGGTTACTCCTGGGGATATTTCCAGTTGTTATTCTTCAAATCATTTCCAGCCGCTGGCAACATGAGCCCCTTAAAATATAACAACAATAAAGTAGATAACATGGCCTATTACCGTATTTATGGCAACAACTTAAATCAGAGTCCAGCCCCTCTTGAATACAAACGATCTTGTCTGGATGACAGTTTGGGGTGTTTTTGTATAAGAACCGCAGTGAAATGTCGTCTACACCTCATCTTCATTCAGCAGCATGTTGGGGATTCCTCTGGAGATGGGAAACTCTCGTCCTGATTCAGGACACTGCAGACATCCCTCTAACACCTCCACCTGCAACACAGACAGAAATGTAATATGAGCAGGCACTATGAAAAATAAGCTCTGCAAATACCGTATTTTTTGGCATATAAGTCGCCGTTTTTTTGCCTAATTAGCATGTCCTGCGACTTATACGGCAAAGCGACATATTTATGGATTTCCCCCCATATTTTTAGACCAATTTTTGGCTGAGATATGACCGTTTCCATTCATTCTGACGAAAAAAATCGAGCAGAGTCAGAGAGTCTTTATTGTCATTTGCACCGCATGTGGTACATGTGATGAAAACGAGATTATGTACACAGGGTCCCAGTTACATCCAACAACAAATGCAAGAGAAAAACAGTAATAACATCTAGGATTAACTAAGAAAAACATCAACTAGTAATACACTAAGCCCTAATGTAGTAGAAAAACATCATTATAAACAGCAGCACGAACACGAGTCTGTATGAGCAGATGGTCACAAATGAACACAGCAACAAGAAAACAGATCAGCATCAGCATGATGTGATATTTTGCAGTGTTTATTCTTATTGTTTATTTATTCATGAGTCTAACAGCCTCAGGGTAGAAGCTGTTCCTCAGTCTAGTGGTTCTACATTTGATGCTCCTCAACCTCCGTCCTGAGGGGAGTGGGGCAAAGAGTGAGTGTGCTGGGTGAGTGAGGTCTTTCATGATGCAGGTGGCTCTTTTCCTGCATCTGGAGGTGTAAATGTCTGTGATGGTGGGGAGACTGACTCCAACAGACTTCTGTGCAGCCTTCACCACTCTCTGTAGAGCTTTCCTCTCTGCAACTGTGCAGCCTCCATGCCACACATTGATGCTGGAGCACAGGATGCTCTCCACTGCACACCTGTAGAAGGAGGTGAGGACTGGGCTGCTCAGACCAGCTCGTCTCAGCCGTCTGAGGAAGTAGAGTCTCTGATGACCTTTCTTGATCAGGCTGGTGGTGTTGTTGCTCCAGCTGAGGTTATCATTCATGTGTACACCCAAGTATTTGTAGCTGGAGACCACCTCCACCGCAGATCCACTTATGTTCAGTGGGGCGTGGGTGTGTTTGTTCCTTCTGAAGTCCACAATCATCTCCTTTGTCTTCTTCACATTCATGTGAAGGTTATTCTCTTTGCACCAGCTCTCCAGGTGTTCCACCTCCTGTCTGTAGCTGGACTCATCATTGTTTGTGATGCATCCCACCACCGCTGTATCATCTGCAAACTTAACAATATGACAGCCTGGATGTGTGGCTGTACAATCATATGTGAGCAGAGTGAACAGAAGAGGGCTCAGCACACATCCTTGAGGAGAGCCAGTGCTGAGGGTAATGGTGGAGGAGGAGAAGTTGTGGATCTTCACGGACTGTGGTCTGTTTGTTAAGAAGTCTAGTACCCAGTTACAGATGGAGGGGCTTAGTCCAAGTGTAGATAGTTTGTCTATCAGAGTTTGGGGGATCATGGTGTTGAAGGCAGATGTGAAGTCCACAAAGAGCAGACGCACGTATGAGTCCTTCTGATCCAGGTGGGTGAGAGCAATGTGGACCACAGAGGAGATGGCGTCCTCTGTTGATCGGTTCGCGCGGTATGCATACTGATGAGGATCCTCGTTGATGTTGACGGTTGTCTTGATGTGGGACATGACCAGTTTCTCAAAACATTTAGCGACTATCGGGGTGAGGGCCACCGGTCTATAGTCATTCAGACCAGTCACTGTGGAGCTCTTTGGAACTGGGATGATGGTGGCGGTCTTCAGGCAGGTGGGAACTGACTCCAGTGCAAGTGAGGTGGTGAAGATGTCAGCCAGCACCTCACAGAGCTGGTCCGCACATTCCTTCAGAACTTTCCCCGGGATGTTGTCTGGTCCGGTTGCTTTATGAGGGTTGATCCTTCTGAGACTGCCTCTCACTTCTGCTGCGGTCACTCTGAGCAATACCACTTTCGGCCACTAGGGGCGCTAAAGGGCCCTCTATGCTTTTGGCGACTACTGGTGTACTGTACCGGTGTACGGATATTTTAGAGCAAAAAAAAGTCCTGCTGGATGGACAGCGTGTGTGCGCACATCATGCTGCAATTTAAAGATAAAATTAAAGTGTTTAACTCCATTCCTGCATCATCCTGGGAGGCTTGACCAAGCTTCAAAGCAGCTCTGCACCGCCTTTGGGAGGAGTGGATGGTGGACGGAGAGCACAGCTTCACGGCTACAGGACGGATGTGCCACGCGACGTTCCAGCAGGTCCTCGGATGGATGGATAAAGCGTGGACCTCAGTCAGTAAAGAATCCATCCGTCGGGGTTCAGGAAGGCCAGGATGTTTGCTGGACGTGGAGGAGGAAGAGGAGGCAGTGCTCTGAGCTGCATCAACTACCTGTTACCTCAGGAGTTGGCAGAACTCTTCACCAGTGACACAGAGGATGAAGAATTCAACGGGTTTGAATAAAAATAAATAAATAAATAAATAGGCGTTTCTGTCATCATTATGGGCGGGTGAGCATGTAGTAATTTTAAAGCCGCTTTATTACGTCGGCTTCATTTTGCCATGTTTTAACCGTCAAAGTGCATTTATTAAGAAAAGTTCAGCTGAGACACATCTTTACTATAATGTCAGCAAACAAATATATTTTTTTAAAGTGTTAATCTTGTTAAAGTCCTTCCGTGCACGCTCCTGTGGCCATTTAGCAGCCAATCCATTTTTGGCAAAACACTGGCCCACATTTCCGGGTTGTCAGCGGCGACGCGTAACACACGTGACGCGTCAGCGTTGACGCATAATGGATGCGACGCATACGGCGGTGCGACATGTTTATGGATTTTTCCACTTTATTGGACATAATTGGACTGATACGATGTGTACAGCGGTGCGACGTGTACGGCGAAAAATACGGTATATATTTAGGAGAACGCTCCTCACAAGTTAGCTACATATTCCACTTATACAGTATGTCCCGTTTTGTGTCACAAAGGAACATCTCATCTGAGCTGCCTGACCTCCAAACGTAATACAGACAGAATATACAGTAATCGGTTTGAAGCAGGAAAGAAATGTGTACGGATAAAACCGGTAGAGCGGCAAAGAAACACCTGAAATTTGTTTCTATAAAAACTATATATCTGGGGGTGTTTTCTCTAGGGCTACAGCTGTTGAGTGGGGAGAGACAGTGATGTGAACACCTAAAGCAGGGGTCACCAACGTGGTGCCCGCGGGCACCCGGGTGCCCTCAAGGACCATTTGAGGTGCCCCTGGACCTGTTCTAAAAATAGCACAACTCACTCTAAACTGCATTTAAAATTTCATTTCATTCAGTTATTCTTTTTTTTGTATTTATATATATTTTAAAAGGTCTATCTTAAAAATATGTTCTTAAAAATATGTTTATTATACTTTTTTTTTTCAATTTACGCTTTGTTATTTCTGAAGAGTTTATCAAACTGGTGCCATTTGTATGACTCCGTACCCACGAAGTAGCTCTCAGTTTCGAAAAGGTTGGTGACCCCTGACCTAAAGGAATCATGGTGTTCATGTGTGCCTATCTTTCTAATCTGTCTATATATTTGTATAAACATGCAGATTTAGGTATTATTAAGAGTGTTGCCCAAGTCATGGTTTGGTACATGAGAGAGAAACAAATGCAACATTTTGTTTGTCAGACAGTGACTCTCACAGAATCAGAGACAAAAACAAACGAGCCAAAAAATAGAAAAACAAAACAAAAAAGAAAACACCCTTGTTATTCTGGAGACTCTAAAGCAGCAGATTATGCTCAGTATGGGAGGATGGATGGAAGGATGGATCCATCCATCCATCCATCCATCCATCGTGTTCTGGGTTATTCCCAGGGACCCCTACCAGTTGGACCTGCCCAAAGCACCTCCCTAGGGAGGCACCCAGGGAGCATCCTTACTAGATGCCCATACCACCTCAACTGGCTCCTCACAATGTGAAGGAGCAGCAGTTCCTTTCCTGAGATTCTCCCTGATAACTGAACTTCTCACCCGGTCTCTAAGGGAGAGTCCAGCTACCCTGCAGAGGGAACTCTTTTCAACCACCTGTATCTGTGATCTCGTTCTTTCAGTCACTACCCAGAGTTCATGGACACAAGTGAGGGTAGGAACGTAGCGTTTCGTCTTATAGCTCAGCTCTCTCTTCACCACAGCGGACCGGCACAGAGTCCACAATACTGCAGACGCCACACCAATCTGTCTGTCAGTCTCACGCTCAATTCTTCCCTCACTTGTGAACAAAACAGAGATACTTGAAGCTCTCGACCTTGACCTCTCTAAATGGCTTTAAGAATCTGTTGCACTACTGGCAAGAACCAATGCAGACATGTTCCTGTTTTTAATTTTCCACATTTGCCTTATAATCTATCTGTTTTGCTACTTTGACATCTTTTTTAAACTTGTTTTAAAAAAAAATCTGTATGCCTCTCTTATGATTGTCTGTTGTTGTCGCTGTTGTCATCATTCTTTGTTGAAAACAGGTCTCTCTTGTAAATCTGCTTGATGCCAATGATTTGACCCTTCTCAAACAGATTGACATATTTTCCACGACCACGCCATGTGTCTTTCAACATGGTTGTTTAAGAAATGAGAAGCAACTCATTGCATCAGTTGGGGTTAAATAACTTGTTGCCAGCTGAAAGATAATAGTCTATGCAGTAATTATTACAATAGGAGGCTCGTACCTATTTGCTTAGTTAAATTCAGGTGGCAACATTTTTTTGGCCAGGCAGTGTAATTTATAATTATAATAATAATTACTTGTAGTATTGATTCGAGTCAATCCAACCCCTGACAGATTTAAAGTTTGTAGATATTCAACCAGTGCAGGTTGTTTTGTACGCTGCTCTTCAAAGAGCTAAGAGCATGAAGCTTTCAGGGATGATGCTATTCACAGGTCAAACACTGACCGGTTGAAAGGTCATTTAGGTCGAGAGGGGACAGTCATCAATCTCATCACAAAGAGAATAAGGCATGAAAAAAATATCAGTGAACCTCTTCTCTGGCTTGGGAATGCTGTGGGATCCTCAGGAGGAGCTGGAGTGTGATGCTGGGGAGAGAGATGTCTGGGTTCCCCTCCTGGATTTGTTCCCGACCACGGATTAGCAGCAAAAGATGAAACTAGTGACGAATAGCTCCACCAAGTAGTCTAAATTATTTTTAACACTCTGTTTTACTCCACAATCAGACAGACCTTTACTTATGGCCGCAGAGCAAATTAAACTGCATATAGGACCAAATTCAAACCCTTACTTTTCCTAATGCTGATTACATGAATCAAATGAGTCATGAATGAGTCAGATACTCCAAACAAAACTTTTGCACACATTTAGGACAAAAACACAAAAACACAAAGTTTTAACGTGTCCAAGTAGACAACGTGAGGTTTAGTGTCTCTTCCTGTCATGTTCCTTCCTGCCATCAAGGCTAGTCCAATAAGACTTTAACAGAAGAGTTTGAAACCACACTGTGGACAACAAAGTGTTTACAACTTTGTTTGCAACTTGGGAGCAAATCTCTGCAGTGAAAACCTCAAGAGCAGTCTTTCTAGTTGACAACATCAAATCAAGAACAATAGTTTGCCTGTGTAAAGTTTGTTAGTGGATAGTTTTACTGATGAGCCTGTTCCGCTGGAGGGGCTGTTCTTTGTTGAAACTTTTTGTCTTTTATCCAAAAGACTTAATTGTCTCAACCTTGTTAGATTTATCTACCTGGATGATTGATCAGGACATTTACACATAATACATAAAACTAACTGCACAATCCTCTGTAAAATTGACATGCTAAAGTCATGAAAACAATTTAAAGGAAAAAAATAAATACACCACAATAAAAGCGTCATTCGTTCCAAACTAATTTCCTAATGTGACAGATACACAGTAATAGACACACACAGTTCTTTTCAAGAACAGTTGTTCTAAACTTGTCAAGACTGAAGCGAGTGAGAGACAAAATAAAAATTATTTAATTGCAATTTGCTTACTTCTAGGCTGTAGAAAAATGATCAACAACTGATCAAAATAAATAAATAAACAAAGTATTAATAATTTATTTCAGTCAACAAAAGCAATGTAATTTAAATGTTTTATCAGGCACACAGACTGCACTAAATCTTTTCCCCCAGAAAGCCAGACTAACAAACAGGAACAGATGATGCAGATGTGGGATCTTTACCTCTAACAGAACCCTGTGAACTTTCTTCAGGAAGTCTTCGTTTTTCTCGTAGTCTGGCACCAGCTCACCTGGTAGGTCTTGTCGATGGCCCAACTACGAAGAGGAAACAGAAAAAGATGAATGGTCATGCATACTTATTCTGCGTGCAACATTTAATTTCCTGCATGGGTTCAGTTATATCTCATTACTCAGACGAAGGTGGATGTTTTACATTATGTGCAATGCATCATCTCTGACTCACCTGATCTGCTGCCTGGACCAGAGCGCTCCACTCCAGTTTGGGGATCATCCGGCTGACAAACTGGGGGTTGAACTCCAACTCATTCACCTTCACCTCAGTGGCCTGGACAAATGAGGAGGAAACAGCACATCATGTTAAAGTGGGGAATCAGGGTTTCTGTGCCATTTATTCATTCATTCAACCTTTATTTAAACAGATAAATCACATTGAGCCTCGAAGACTCATTTACAAGTGAGATCTGTTGGACAGACAATAAAAGTGGTGAAAAATGACACATAGTTTTCTGGGTTATTCCCAGACAGTGGGAAGCCTTCATCAATAGAAATGGTTTTGTTTTTAGAAAAGTTAGAAATAACTTCCGCTACATCAAAATAAAGTAGTTTAACAATTTATTTAGACTTTTGTTTAAGGGGGACAGCTTATCACATGTGATGTTACACTGAAAGTATTCAAAAAAGGTTGAACAAAACCAGATGAACACCTGATCACGTACAATAAAAATTTTCAGTTAAAGTTAACTAAGTGTTAAATAAATGTTAATTGTTCTGTTTGAGAACTGATTTTTTTCATTCAACCTGTATTTAGGCAGGTTAATCTCACTGAGCCTCGAGGACTCATTTACAAGAGAGACCTGGCTACAAACTAATGAATGATGACAACAACAACAGTAGAATTTCCTTGGACAATCAACAATAGACAAACATAAGAGGCATACAGATTTTTTTTTTATTATAACAAATTAAAAAAAGATGTCAAAGTAGCAAAACAGATAGATTATAAGGTAGATGTAGAAAATCAAAAACAGGAACATGTCTGCATTCGTTTTTTCCAGGATTCCAACAGATTCTTAAAGCCATTTAGAGTCAAGGTCGAGAGCTTCAGATCTTTTTGTAAGATATTCCATGAAGCAGGAGCAGAGTAGGAGAAGGCCCTTTTGCCAAGCTCTGTCCTCACTGACGGAACACGGCGGGTAATCATGTCCTGAGAGCGCACACTGTAGCTGCACTCACGCAGAGACATGTAGGAGGAGATGTACTGTATGAAGGCAGCAGACCAAGTGATTTAAAGATGAAAATTTACTGATGATGAAACAATGCAGTGAAATGCTCATCCTGAGCATTTCATTGCATTGTTGACCTTGTGCTGCATATTACATATACCGGTAAACAATAAACTAAACTAAAACTAAAATAACAACAGGAGCAGACTGAGAAGAGAATACAAAGCAGTAAATTGACTGTCGTTGAAAACCTGTTTGCTTTCATTTGAAAACGACTCTCTGGGATTGTCAGGATGTGCAGAAAAACTGCTGGCACAGCCCTACAGAACCTCACTGACCTACACGAGGCGAGGTCATTGAACAAGGCAGAGCTGATTCTGGCAGATCCTGATCACCACTCCAGTGAGTACAGGTTGCTTTCATCTGGACACAGGTACAGTATCTGCTGCCCAGATGTTGGAATAACAGAATGGAAAAACTCATTCAGCCCTGTAGCGATCAGACTTCTCAATGAGCAGTGATGATTTCTGTAAGTTACTTTAATGTCTTAATGCCTTGTCTAGTATGGATGTTTTATGTTCCTACTGACTGTGAAATAAATTGCACATTGGGGATAATAAAGATTCTTGAACTTTAACGAAGATGGAAATTAATGTAAAAGAGTCATTTACACTGTTACCAGTAGTATCATGGTGATAAGCTGCTGCGTCATGTTACACCCTGAATAATAATAAGCCCAGTTTATGCTTTTACATGTACTTGTGTAGAGACAATAAAAATAAGAAAAATATATAGGCTTAGGTCATCTGCAAACAAGATCAAAGTGGGACATCATTTAATTTGTGTCTATAATAAAGTTATTACATTTACTTAACACTTAAAATTTTGTTTATTAGTGTATTTATTTCATTATGCATTATTAAACATTAAAGTGCACCCTAAAGCTTGTTTATCTGACTCACAATTATCAAATAAAAACGAGCTCCTCTAGTTATGCATAAAAAATGCGAATTAAAAATAATGTAACAATGAATTTTAAAATAGGTCTACCTGGGTGTGTTTTTCTTTAATAGTGTTTAATTTGAAGTTAACAAGTTACTATTTTCACTAGCAGCAAGTGAAATAAAAATAAAAACGGTTTTTAAAAGAAATACACGTGTTTAGAATCGTGCTCGCATTAGGTCCACTGCTGGACTTTAAATTTATATTTAACATTTGTCGAGAAATTACACATATCAGCATTTGCACCTAAATAAATTCAGCTGAACAGGTTTTTCTACATACAACTCTAATACATGTACAGAGATTTAAATCAAAAAGTGTATCAACAAATAACGTAAACGTGCGTTAGCATTAGCCACGCGGCTAGCCGAGCATTACCTTGATGAGCAGTGGGTATCCTTTGGTGACTCCCTTTACGTGAGACGTCAACATGTTGTGAGTGAGCAGTTTCATGTTTTGAAACAAACTCAGAAACATAAAAAATAACCAGTAGTCAAAGAATAATTTTACAACTACGTGCACGCCGCGATTAATGCGCAACAAAAACACTGCTGATGCACCGCGTAAAACATTCCTGACAGAATCCTACTCCGCGTTAAAGGTTCCTAGAGCCCCTTGTAAAAAAAAAAAAAAATCCATATATTTTAACAATTTCTTTACTGTAAAAACACGACTAGTATTATTTTTCTTTATAATTTCTATTTAAAAAATATGCTCTAAATGTAATATCAAACAAAAATCCTGTCATCTCTACTTTTCTCTTGTATTTAACTTTTTTGCAATACAGCATAATGTATCTTAGTGGTCATAACATTTCTTTAAGCTTTCCAAAGTTCTTTCAAGCTTTTTTCTTCAAACTTTTTTTTTTTACATAAATGTGTATACGTCTTATTGTAAGCCTCATAAATAAAATTATAAAAGCCA
>JBBPBX010078723.1:5050-16559 GCA_038048925.1 Garcialebias charrua
CTATATGCCACGGGGGGGGCGTGACGTACTTCCGGCAAAATGCAACACCTACCCGCCACTTCCGGTTCCCATCCACCTCCGTTGTTGCTAGCGTTAGCTCCTAGTAGCAAACCATGACAACGAGCCGAAACGGGAAGCGGCCGCGCGCTACCGGCACTACACGTGAGTACCGTTGTGTCCGCCCACCGGTGGGAACAGCTGTTCCGCGGGGGGGTTTCGGCGAACATTTATCGCGGCTATCCGTAGGGGGAACGTCGCCATAATTTTATATGGTTTTATATGTGTATAGAGTTGTTATTGGTGTGCATGCCGATGTTTTATTAATTGTATTTAGTCATTTATGTTCGTGTCTTTCCCGCTAACCGGAAGTGTGCCGTCTGTGTAATGACTGCGGAGGTGCTGGAACGGAAGCCCGTGGCATATAGGCTACTGTGTTTGTTTTGTTTCTTGCTGTGAAGTGTCCTTGGGTTTCCTGAAAGGCGCTTTTGAATATGACGACGACGATTTACATAGAAGTCTATGGTCATGTGCAAATAGCAGCAGCTAGCTGTAGAACCTCCTGTGCCGCCAACTTCCCACAAGAATATCATATTTTGGCTTTACATCTTACTGGTGCACATGCAATTAACCACAGACGTTTATGTAAATAATGTGATCCTGTTTACTGCAATAAAAATAATATTTAAAAAAACACTGGATTGAGCCACTATATCACATAAGAGATTACCGTAGTTATTTTAAGACGGCACCATCCACGTTGACAATGGCACATGCAGTCCTGTCAGATTTACTCTCCCTTTCTCCAATCTGTCGTTTAAAAAGCGATCAACAAGCAACAAGATATTTTTGTTTGAAACTTTGCCACAGAACAACCCTTCAAAAGATCTGAACTATCCTTTTAAGCTGCTAGAACCATGAACAGAACAACTTTTGAGTTTGGCTGATAAATTTGTTCCTCCATTTTCAGCTGTTAAAATCTTATCATTTTTGAATTACCATTTTAATAAACACAAAATACAGATACAAAAGTTGTAAAAAGTGATTTGGAAAATATTTGAACGTGTTTTATTCTTAAATCGTTCCGACAAGAACACTAATTTACAATAATACGTCATGATTTGGTTCTGTGTGCGATTGTGTGCAGTAACATAAACAGTTTCCCAGTGTCCCAAAATTTTACTTCATAGAGTAAATACAAACAATGGAGACAAAATAAAAGCAAATAAAAACAAGGCAAAAGTGTTCATTTCATTGAGGATCACAGCTGTAGCAGTCAGTGTGTGCCTCTGTGTTCCAGCTGAAGTCCTCTCAGAGTGTTGGCTGACTGATCAACTCTCTGGACCAATCAAATCCACCTACATCCCTCGCGGACCAATCAGATCTGTTGTATTTCACACAGCAGCCTCCTTCATCAGAGCTCATCCTACAAAACAATACAAAAAATGTCTTAGTCAAGGTTTGCTTCTGCTTTGGTTAGAATTTCAGCAGGAAACAAAGTTACCCTTGTAGTGCTGTGTAACCGTGGTGTCAGCTGTTCCAGGCGATGTCTGATGATGTCAGCAATTGTATTTGCGTCCCGACTATTGATGTGCTCTCCGCCTTGTTCAGGCTGCCATAACACAGACAAACAAATGTAATGCATTTTCCATCTGATGTTCACACAGCTTATCAAACATGAACCAGTCAGCAAAAAGCTGCTCCACTCCTCTGAGGTCAAAGTTTAAACTATTAAAAGGGACCAATTATTGGTCCTATAAATTTTTATGGTATGTCTGTGGGCTATCCAGACCATGTTCATTCAATTTAATACACAAAATAATTCTTAGATAATAAAATTTCCCCTTTCTAGTTCTGCCTGCTCTGACTTCCATTCAGAACGAGCTGTTTATGATAATGAGCTCTGAAGGCCACGCCCTTCAAAAATCTGTTTACATTAACTCCGCCCTCCTCTGGTGAAAGAAAAGGCACGGACTGCGCAGCGGTATTTTGTGTTTAGATGTTAATAAAAAGTTCTAAAAAATAAAATAAAAACAGGGAGAGCTGGTCCTGCAGCCCACAGCCCACCAGGAAATATGTAGAACCTGGCGCATCCACGTTGGACATGACTTTAGTTCACTTGTGACAAATTCATTCATTCCTCCTCATCGGAGGAGGAAGTGAATGTTGACCGCTTCAAGCGATCACTTGACTTTTGGCAAAAAAAACAAAAGAAAAGTCCAGATCAGCGAAGAAGAAGGGGAATTTAATACATTTGTGTCTCATACAAAACAGTCCGGCGCCGGGCAGTTTATTGTGAGACAACGCACGCTCGTAGGCGGTCGTAAAATTTGAGCTTGGTACGAGGTACTTTTATACTGAAGTGGGTGGAGCCTCACCAGGGGTTGCTAGGTGAGGGGCTGGACTCAGGTTGGGGTGGGTTGTCCTATGGCTTGTGACATCACAAGCGCCAGGATTTGAAAACGAGACATTAATATCCCTGAAAAATAAATATACTTAGAGTAAATATACCACTGGGTGCCTTTTTTTGGTACTAGGACTGTTTTTTAAAGAAGTACATACCCAAAGTTGAGTAAAAAAAAACATTAAAAAGTGAATTTTGCATATTAGGTCCCCTTTAACTATAGCACGAGTACCAAATAATCATCCTGTTTGTTCAGAACTCGCTTCTTATTTTCTTGCATGAGTCTCAAAATAGATACTCTTGTGAAAAAAGAAATGGCATCCTCTTTAAAGATCCACTGACGTGATTTTTCTACTATTCATCAAATTGCTCAAAATATATATATTTTATCATTTAAATATGTTAGTTTTTGCAAACAAAATGATAAATCACTTTAATTTTGCTTTAAAAGTGATTTTGAACTTCAAGCCGTGTTTAATCATGGGAAATCCGTTTACACCTGAACGCACCATCTGTGATGTAATGTCCAGAGTGAGAGGCAGAGGGCTCCAGTCTCTTCAATAGCGGACATTTTAAAACTTGACTAATTTATCAATCTAGGTGAAGATTTGAGCTATTTGTCTTCATTTTGGGAAGCAGAAAATAGTTTGGGTGATGGAACAAGAAACAACAGGATCTAATTTAGGTCTGATGCTGTATCAGACTGACCTTCATGTGGAGCTGCGCACACCGTGACAAGCTCAGAGCTCTGCCTCAACTCTGGACATTACATCACAGATGGTGCGTTCGGGTGTAAACGGATTTCCCACGATTAAACACAGCTTGAAGTTCAAAATCACTTTTAAAGCAAAATTAAAGTGATTTATCATTTTGTTTGCAAAAACTAACATATTTAAATGATAAAATATATATATTTTGAGCAATTTGATGAATAGTAGAAAAATCACGTCAGTGGATCTTTAAGTTTTAGGGTTTTATGAATCAGAACATGATTATTATCTGCAGTGTTTCTCCTACCATTATACAAGCGGAGCACCCCGCCCACTGAACCAAAATGTGTGTACACAAATGGATAAAGAGTTTGGTTTGCGTTTCCTGCAGTAAGTAAATCAGACTCCTTCAGGGTGGGAGTTAAACTCTGCTGGGGCTGCTTGTTGTTACTGATTCTGTTCAGAACTTTTATAGATTAAATGCATCTGTGCAGACGGGGGATGGTTCAGGATTTTGTCTCTGCTATTTGCGTGTGATGTGTTCCTGTTGGTGTCAATGTGTCATGATCTTCACCTCTCAGTGGACCAGTTTGTAACTGAATGGCATGGTTGGGATGAGAATCCACAACTCCAGATCTGAGAGCATGAGGTCTCAGTCAGAAAAGGCTTGACTGCCCTCTCCAGGTTGGAACTGAGGGGCTGCCTCAAGTAGAACAGTTTAGATAGCTCTAGGTTTTGCTCATGAGTGAAGAACGAATGGAGCATGAGATTGACAAACGGACTGATGCAGATTTTGTCATCTCAATTAAAACATGTTTTTCTTTTATTTTGGAGGCTTAGATTAATTAGGTATTAATAATAAAAGCATTATATTATGTCAATATTTACAGTACATAAAAAATTGTCAAGAAATAAGCTTAAACAGAGCCCAATTGGCCTATGATGACTTGAAGTTTACAAACACCAACCCCCCTCCCACACACACACACACACACGCACGCACGCGCACACACACACACGCACACACACAATTCTCAACTTTATTCCTACCACTCTTTTACATCAGTCCCACTCACTGACCATTTTAGAACCTTTCAGCTTTTTTTATTACCTCCATGCATTTTGCAAGAAAAGAGAACCAGGCCTCCAGTGAAGGTGTGCTGCCCATGGGGGGTGTCATGCCACCTAAACCTTACTTTCCATTTATTTTGAAGGTACAGGCTTAGATTTATTAGGTATTCATGAAAAAACATTTTACGGTACAGCAGTCCCTCGGTACCTTGCAGGTCGACTTTCGCGGATCATCTATCATGGTTTGTAGAGTCCATGATGTTGTACCAAACAAATAAACTGTACAGGACACATGATAGTCAACTTTAATATTACTCATGTGATTGGGACAGTACTGGATACAGTACTGTACAGTAAAATGTTAACGAAAAAATTAATGCCGGTATTTCGGGCAGTGCCGTCATTTTGTAGTTTTCTCTCAGTAAGCCTCTCCTCTATTCCCGCTCATAATGACCACATTTCCCAGAAGGCAACAGGGCCCCTCCAAGAAGCCCCATTTTTCTTCTGAAAAACCCGAGGTAAAGTTTTGATCTGATTGGTGCCCAGCGGATGCAGAGAAGCTGCACTGAACCCACCAAACCAGCTGGTTCTTTCAGCTTCTTTCAGCTTCCTTGTGCAAATAAAAAAAAAAAAAAAAATTCCAGCTATTTTCAGCCAATTTCAGCAGGTTTTTTTTTTCCAGCTATTTTGTGCTTCTTTCAGATTCTTTCTGCTAACTACAACATTTTTGTGCTTCTTCAAACTTCTTTCCGCTAATTTCAGCTTGTTATGATCCTTTCAGATTATTTCTGCAAGTTTCAGCTTTTTCTAATATTTTAGCTACTATATTTAACTGTTTTATGCTAATTTAAAGGAGACCACATATAGGTATTTAAAATTTTTATGTTATGTCTGTGTGCTATCTTGACAATATTAATTCATTTTAATACACAAAATAATTCTTAGATAATTAATTATACCCTTTTTAATTCTGCCATTTTTAACTTTCGTTTTGAACGACCGGTTTCTTGAAGTCCACGCCCTTCAACGATCTGTTTACGCCCTCTGTAACAGCCAGTATCTGTAATGTGTTGTTGTTTTAAAATTAGCTCTTTTTTTATTACTCATTTGACTTACTGTTAGTGTTAGCTTAAGATAACTTACCGAAACCCGTCTGAGCGCGCCGCAATTTGCTGCTCCTTTTAGCATGAGACCACCCGAATCCGATGCTAATGTTAGCTTGTTCCTCTTCCGGTGTTCGCCAGCTCCGCTCGTTGCACGCGGAGATTTTGGGAGTTATCGCTGTTCCAGTCAAGACAAACAAAGTTCACCAAGTGTCTCCCGTAAATTAATCCGTAAGGAGAAGGTCCTCGCTGCTGCGAGGCTGCTGCGAGGGCAGCAGCGAGGCTGTACAGTTGAAGCTCCGCTCCATCCGCCAGAAGAGGGTCCCGTTGCCGCTGGTCCCTACGCCGGGGGTCCGCTCGTTTAATTTTTGACGGCTGCGCGTTGGGAGCGATCGCAAATACACTAAAAATTGAACTAAAATATAAAAATAACAATTATACTTTATTTATAAAGCCATTTAAAAAAAACACAGCTGCAACAAAGTGCTGTACACATGAAATTAAGAACATATAAACAAAAGATGAGATGAAATCATGAAAAACAACAGTCATGTGTTTAATACAGAAGTGGGTTGAGCCTAACCAGGGGTTGCTAGGTGAGGGGCTGGACTCAGGTTTGAGGTGATTGGCTACGGCTTGTGACGTCAATAACTGCAGGAAGTGTGAATCCAGGTGTATTTATCAAAAATAAATAAATCTACTTAGAGTAAATAAACCACTGGGTGCATTTTTTTGGCACAAGGACTGTTTTTTTATGAAGTAAATACCCAAAGTTGAGTAAAAAAAACATTAAAAAGTGAATTTTGCATCTGTGGTCCCCTTTAAGCTTTTTCAGCTAATTCCGCATTTTTTTGCACTCATTTAAACTTTATTTTTATTTATTTTTTTGCCTAATTCAGCAAAAATGTACTCTCTCCACTTCCTTCTGGTAATTTAAGCTTGTTTTTGCATTTTTGCATTTCAGCAGTTTTTTTTTTTTTTTGCTACTCTCAGCTTTTTCCAGATAAGTTCTACTTTTTCCTGCTCATTTCTGCTTCTTTCAGCCTTTTTGCTACCGGTACTTTTGAGCTATTTTTTTTTTGCTAATTTCAGTTTTTGTTTTTGCTAAATTCAGCTTTTTTTAATGTTAAATTCCTTTTTGTGTGTGCTAATTTCTGCTTATTTAAGCCTAATTCATAAAATATGTGTTCTTTCTGCCTTTTTCTGTAAATTTAGACTTGTTCTTCCATTTCAGCTACCGGTATATTTCAGCACATTTTTTAAAGCTAATTTCAGCTGTTTTCAGCTAGTTCTTCTGCAATAAGCATTCACACTGCATTTTCACAGGAAATGCAATTTCTCTAGTTTTTTGTTGCAAAGTTGTGTTCTGGTCCTTGCACATTATTGTATTGCCCACCTTCACCCATATCAGACCACCTTCAAGACACACACAACTATTTTGACAGAAAAATCATTGCACCTTTTTCCCCAACAGGTTCAAAATTCAAGTGATGGGATTACAAGACTCCGTGTTGATGAGGAAATGTAGAAGCCCTGCAAATATTTGTAGTGTTTTTGAAAACTCACCTGAAATAAATAAATTTGAAGAAATAACCTAGTGGTGTGTGTGTGTGTGTGGGGGGTGATGTTCTTGATGTTCTTACCCTTTTTGTTCCCAGGTATGAGTAAAATCGGACAGTTGGGTAGGCAGTGATTCCAGCTGACTGACAGGTCTGATAATGAGCCTGACAGTCTATCTTCCCTGCTCGGACCTCCCTTTTCAGCATCTGTCAAACAACAAACATCTTCTGAAGAAGCTCTTCCACACAGAGAAGCTCAGTAATGTTTCATGTTACAGCCCACAACTTCAATAAATCAAAGTTTACAACAACAACAACAAAAGTTCCTCACCCGAGCCAGGACTTCAAACTCTGGGGCAAAGTGCTGACAAGGTCCACACCAAGGAGCATAGAAATCCAGAACCCAGTGATCACGACCCAACAGGACCTGAGACCTGAAGGTGTCTGGAGTCAGATCCACCGAGGATCGAGGCAAAGCACTGGGGACACACACACACACACACACTCAGCTTGAACAAGAAGCTACTACCAGTTGACAAGTTAAACTCAGACACTGGTTTATTAACAAAAGATGAAAAGGAGGGATGAGAGGATAATAAACATATACATAACATATAAGAAAATAACGATAGAATAAAAGAAAAACGAATAAAAGAAGCAAGGGAGGAAAAAACTAAGAAGGAAGGGAATGTGTGAAATGAAATAAAGCGTAAAGCTGACATTATGTGCAATATTGGAAGAAGTCTCTTAGTCAGTGGTCCCCAAACTGCGGCCCGCGGGCCGGATGCGGCCCTCCTCCACATTTGGTCTGGCCCCCAGAACAATACCAGAGAACATTTAGATTTTTTTTCACATGTGTATTTGTATTTGATAATAAAGTTGGATGTTTGCAATAAAATGTTCCTTAGTTATGAACTATTTTGAACTATTGTTCCACATTTAATTTATTGTGTCAACGTTTGGGGAAAAACTAGCCTGGCCCTCGCCATTCCTACGCAGCTCCGCTCAATTCTCATTTCCCTTCACTGCTGGGTCTGGCATTTCTCCCATCCACAAGGATGTCTCCGGTAGGTTTTGACCGGACCAATCAGAGAACAGAAGGCGGAGTTTTGAACGACGTCGACTGACGTCGTCATTCAAAATGGCTGCCGCCACGAAGGAATTTTCAATAAAACAAGGTAAAAAACTATTATTTCTCTGCTGAGAAAAAATAGATTTCATAGCTGACGTTATATCAGAAGTGTTCCTGAGCAATCAGAGAGCAGAAGGCGGAGTTTTGAACGATGTCGACTGACGTCGTCATTCAAAATGGCTGCCGCCACGAACGAATTTTCATCAAAACAAGGTAAAAAACTATTATTTCTCTGCTGAGAAAAAATATAGTTCATAGCTGACGTTATATCAGAAGTGTTCCTGAGCTTAACAGTTCCTAAATCAATTCACGAAATGGTCAAATCTGCTGGATATTAAATAGTTTCGGTTTGATATTTTCCAAACAGCCTCGGGTGCGCTACGAAAATAAATGATAAAAAATCGAATTTTATCTCAAATGTTTCATCTAGGCCAACAGTCAGTAAATTAAAGACATATAATTACACACTGGTGGCAGAAAAAATATCCACCGAGTGGTTTCTGAGCAATTTATCTGATAGCCTGGACCTCGTCAGGCTAAACTAACAAAACTCTGCCTCCTGTTCTCTGATTGGTCCATTCAAAAATCTCCAGGAGAAATCGTTGTCTATGGCAGAGATGCCAGACCCTAGTCCAAAGCGAAGTGAAGGACATGGGTCTGGTATCAACCAGGCTAGGAAAAACCCTGACACATCCAAAACGTGACATTCAGTTCCACCCTTTTGCAGTCTGTGCCCCTATCTGGCAACCCTCAGAAAAAAATCCTAAACCCGCCCCTCTCAAAGACAGAACTGAATAATGGTGAAAAGATTAGGTAAGAGAAAAATAGATTCAGAATGCAGGGCATTTCAGCTGCAGTGGACAAATGATTATTTTTTTGTTCAATGCAAAGAAAAGGCTGTCTGTCTCATCTGTAAAGAGGCGGTGGCAGTATTCAAAGAATACAATCTGTGGCGACACTATGAATCCCGTTACAAAGACAAGTATGATAGCTTGCGTGGCCTAACATGCTAACGTGGAGGGGCTAACGCCAGAGAAGGGAAAAGTTATGTGGCCCTCACAGGAAAAAGTTTGGGGACCCCTGGTCTAAAGTTTTGGAGCCCTGGTCAGCGCGTCAGCAACGGCACTTGGCGGCCATTTCAGAGTTTACAACGGACGTCCGCCATGTGGCTGGAAAATCCAACTCAGTGGCAGACTGTCTGTCACGGGTGCTCGTTTGTCCTGTGCTCCTCGGGGTAGATTTTTCTGCCATGGCCGCTGACCAACCGGGAGACGCTGATATAACTGCCCTTCGTGCCGGCGTTTCAGGGCTTAAGCTAGAGGAGGTCAAATTGGGAGAGGGCGGTCCTTTGATCCTGTGTGACGTTTCCACAGGCCGGACACGCCCAGTGGTTCCATCAGGTTGGCGCCGCCGCATTTTTGACTCTGTTCACTCTCTCTCGCACCCAGGTGTGCGCGCGTCTGTGAAACTAGTCAGCGCACGTTTTGTGTGGCCTGGTTTACGCAGAGAGGTGAGGAGTTGGGCAGCGGCTTGCGTGGCTTGTCAGCGTGCCAAGGTGCACCGGCACACTAAGGCACCACTGGAACCATTTCCCATTCCAGCCAAGCGTTTTGACCACGTGCATGTGGACTTAGTTGGTCCCCTGCCCCCATCACGGGGTTTCACACACCTGCTTACAGTGGTCGACCGCACAACCAGGTGGCCGGAGGTCGTTCCTCTTTCTTCCACAACTACCTCCGACGTGGCTGGTGCGTTCCTCTCCACTTGGGTTGCCCGTTTTGGTGTGCCCTCGGACATCACTTCAGACAGAGGTCCCCAGTTTATTTCAGGGCTCTGGTCCGAGATGGCGCGCTCCTTGGGGGTGCAGGTGCATCGCACTACCGCCTACCACCCTCAGGCTAACGGGTTGGTTGAACGTTTCCATCGGTCTCTTAAGGCGGCGTTACGTGCTGCGCTAACAGACGTTGGCTGGGTGGAGCGTTTGCCGTGGGTGCTGCTTGGGTTGCGATCAGCTCCTAAGGAGGACCTCAACGCTTCATCAGCCGAGTTGGTTTTTGGTCAGCCTTTACGAATCCCAGGGGAGTTTTTGTTAGACGCTGCCGCTCCACGGTTCCCCGAAGCGGTGGACCCCTATTCGCAGAGTAGTCTTTTGGTTCCGGGTCCTGTGCACCATTGTTTCCCGCAGGCGTTTGTGCCCACAGCACTCCAGTCTGCCCGTTTTGTTTTTGTGCGACGTGACGCCCACCGTTCGCCCCTCCAGCCTCCGTATGACGGGCCGTTTCGGGTGCTCGAAAGGGGCGCGAAAAGTTTTGTTTTAGACATGGGTGGGCGTAGAGAGCTGGTTACAGTGGACCGCCTGAAGCCAGCCTATGTGTTGGCTGATGAAGAGGTGTTGCCGGCTCAGGTTCCTAGACGCGGCCGCCCTCCTGCTCGACCCCATCTTCCGTTTTCTCCCCCCAACTGTGTTCCTCCACCTGTGGCACAAAATGTTGTTCCTGCACGGGTGCCAGCTGTTTCTCCGCCCCCGAGTCGACGCAGTCGGTTCGGCAGGTTGATTAGGCCCCCTGTGAGAGACTGATATGTTTTGTATTTGCCCTTCTGGGTGTTCGGGGGGGGGGGGCTGTGTGGTGTGTTGGTGAGGTATATGGCCTCATCTCTCTCTCACCCAGTAGGAGGAGCCAGCGAGGTGCTCCCCAGGTTTTACCAGGTGAAGAAGAAGAAGTGTTCGTGTGTAAATTCATTCATTCTGTTTCTGGTTTTGACGCTCGAAGGATTAAAGGCAACTGCTTGCAGATCAGTTTGTTTCTCCTTCTTCACACGCTACAATGGTATGGGGTTGTATGAGCGCTTGTGGCATGGGCCGCATGCATGTCTGGAAAGGCACCATTAATGCAGAGAACTATGTTCAGGTTCTAGAACAACTATGCTCCCATCTAGACGTCATCGCTTTCAGGGAAGACTCTGCATTTTTCAACAAGATAATGCCAGACCACATTCTGCAGCAATCACAACATCATGGCTACGTAGGAGAAGGATCCAGGTACTGAAATGTCCAGCCTGCAGTCCAGATCTTTCACCTATAGAGAACATTTGGTGCATCATAAAGAGGAAGGTGCGACAAAGAAGGCCCAAGACGATTGAACAGTTAGAGGCCTGTATTAGACATGAATGGGAGAGCATTCCTATTTCTAAACTTGAGAAACTGGTCTCCTCTGTCCCCAGACGTCTGTTGAGTGTTGTAAGAAGAAGGGGGGATGCCACACAGTGGTAAAAATGGACTTGTCCCAACTTTTTTGGGATTTGTTGACGCCATGAAATTTTGAAACAACATATTTTTCCCTTAAAATGATACATTCTCTCAGTTTAAACTTTTGATCTGTGATTTGTGTTCTATTCTGAATAAAATATTAGATGTTGGCACCTCCACATCATTGCATTCAGTTTTTATTCACAATTTGTTTAGTGTCCCAACTTTTTTGGAATCCGGTTTTGTGTGTGTGTGTGTGTGTGTGTATATGTGTGTGTATATGTAT
>JBBPBX010078725.1:3532-16559 GCA_038048925.1 Garcialebias charrua
CGCTTCCTGAAAAGGTAAGACTCAAATAAATACGGGTGCAGACCTAAATTAGAACCTGCTGTTTCTTGTTCATCTAACTTTCTGCTTCCCAAACTGAAGACAAATCGCTCAAATCTTCACTTAGATTGCTAAATTCATCGTTTTATTTATTGTCCGCCATGAATATGTAAAAGGTGCGTTCTAAAGACGTTCTCCCTCCTACGTCACAGATGTTGCATTCGCGTGTAGTCTGATGTCCCGTGAAGAAACACGTTTTTTTATTTTTAACTCACTTTGAAAGGAATTTTCATTAATGTATCATTTGTTTGCTAAAACGAACATAGTTGAATGATACAAGATATTTATGTTGTGTCACTATACGCAAAGTTAAAAGATTATGTCACCCACACTTTAAGACACTGTTTAACATTTTAAAAGTTTGAACCTTGTGATTTTAGTGCAAATAACAACTACTGATTTATTCTAGGAGCATGAACTGATAAACCTCAACCAAACACTATCCTGATGCATGCTTAATAATACAGGTAGTCCTCGACTTACGACGTAGATCCGTTCCTATGCAGCGGCGTAAACCGATTTTCGACGTAAGTTGGAATACACGTACATACTGCACCATATACATGTACAGTACTGTATTACCAAGCACTTAGCCTATTCTAACACAGTACCCTACATAATTATCAAAAAACATACATTTGGGAGCCATAATGAAGGGCAAAAAGAGTTAATGGCCTACTAGGATGCTGTTGATGCCGTTCTCCTCGGTCCATCTACCATACCCGTTTTCCGTTTACGACGTAAAACCGCGTTCACAGTACAGTACAGTTTTCCTCCGCCGCTGCATTGCGTACAGTACAATATTTTCCGCCGCCGCACCGCGTAAAGTACAATATTTTCCGCCGCTGCTTTATGTTTACGACCTAAAACCGGTCCATCCGCCGTATTCCGCATTCCGTTTACGACGTAAAACCGCGTTCACAGTACAGTGCAGTGTATTCCTCCGCCGCTACGTTTACGACGTAAAACCGGTCCATCCGCCATATTCCTGCACCGTCTACAGTTAAATACTGTATTCTTCCGCCGCTGTGTCACGACGTTTATGACGTAGAACGGCGTAACTCGAAATAAGGCTTTTCATAGTAAATGGGAGATGCGTCGTAACCACGAAACGTAACTCGAGACCGTCGTAACCCGAGGACTACCTGTACAGGTAAAAAAAAAAAAAAAAAGTTGTCACTTCCGCTGCATGGTTTCAAAAAACAAATAAAAATTTGTAGAAACGTTTTGTCTTTCATCAGACTGAAGAAGTATTTCGGCTAAAAGATGAAACATTTACAATTTTTTGTTTTTTGAACTTGACATTTTTAGATCAGCCGAAAAGTTTTCATAGAGTGTAGATGCCACCTGCTGGTCAGTTGTTAAATTACAAGAAAGTTTCCCTAAAAACTTTTTATTTTTTGTATCCAGTCTGATTTACTGTCCTACATCTACCTCTTGTTTGTGCAGCCGCTTCAAGACCTAACTGTATTTCCTCAGGTCTGCCCTGCAGGTCCTCCATAAGGCGTGCGAGGTGTCACGCCGCTGCAACTACTTCCCAGGGGGCATTGCTCTCACGTGGATGGCGTTCTACGAGAGCTGCATCACCTCGGAGCAAAGCTTCGTCAATGAGTGGAATGCAATGACTGACCTGGAGACCACCCGGCCCGATTCCCCCAACATGTTCGTCGACCGGTGAGATCCCAGTGTTACTTTCTTTCATCAGTGGAAACTTTTGTGTGTAAATATTTCCTTTCTTTTTACAGGCCGACTGAACGAGAACGAACCGAGTGTCTCATTAAAGGGAAACTTCGACACATCATGATGTTCCAAGACCTGGAGAACATCACCTCGAAGGAGGTCTGTGCCACGTCACGGCCTCAACGGCCCGCGTGATTGGTCGAGAACGCTCCATGATCTAATTTTAGGGAAAGATGCACAAAAAAGACTGGAGACCAGTAATGTTAGCAGTAAACAATAGTGCAAGTCAGCATTTTATTCACAAGTGCTGAGAAAGAATGATGTTTGTTAGCTTAATAAAGGAGAATGATGAATTCTTAATTTGTGAAAGTTTGAGTTACAATTCAATTCTTCTACCTCAGATCCGTAACGAGCTGGAGCAGCACATGAGCTGCAACCTGAAGGAATATAAAGAGTTCATCGACAACGAGATGTTTCTGATCCTGGGTCAGATGGATAAAGCCACGCTCATCTTTGACCATGTTTACTTGGTGAGTTGGTTTGATCTGAAATATTTTTTTGCATGCAGCTGAATTAAATTGTACCAGAAAAGACGAAAACTCTGTTTTACCTCTATCTAATAAAACATAGCAGCTCCAACTGCGAGGAAAAACATAGTTCTCTCTTTCAACTCCAAAAATATCTTAAAATTCAGTTATTCATTTAAATATGTCTAAAGAAATGTTGGATGCCTTTTATATTTTTTTTAATGCTTTATACTCAAAGAACTCTTATTTTCCCTCTCACATGCAACAAATTAGCAGTTTTTCCTTTTAATGAAATGAGCACCATCTCCTCACTGCAAGGTTTGAACCTGCAGGCCAGCTTGGATTTTATTTATGTGTATTTGTATCATTATGTCTTTTGTCAAATCTGAGCTAAAATAAATTTCACCCCTTTCACAGCTTTAGGATAAAGCAGGGTTAAAATAATAAAATAATCACTTTTTTTTTTTTTTACTAAGTTTCTGCTTTATTTTCCCTGCAGGGCTCTGAGTGGAACGCCTCCAACCTTGAAGAACTACATGACTGCGGGTCAGCTGTTCTCCTCTTTTATTATAAAACCTCACGTTTCAGTGTTTGACAGTAACTAATAAATCTAAAGTATGTTTGCATTTGGATGGTGCATCATGATACATTTACTGCTAGGCCTGTCGCGATAAACAATAAATCAATTAATCGCAAGATAAATTAAAGTTATCCACCTCATTTTCATTTATCGGCTTTATCGTTTCTTCGTGTCTTTCTCTTTCTGCTGAAGACACTGGATGACAAAAAGCTCAGCTCCGGTGCTCTTCACTGATGATCCCTCACTTTCTATTTTCTCTTTTAAATCCATTTTAACCGTCCAAAATCATTTTTTTGGATTGTTAAAATCAGCTAAGGTACGAGCTAAGCTAACAGGCTGACCTTGGGGAAAAAAACCTCAGTCTCGTCGAAGCTCCAAAATTAACGGTTGAAACCCGTGCCATCGTGTAAAAAGTTTTTCTCTGCAAAAAGAAGCTGAGAACTTGTTTACTGATTTTTTTGTGTTATTAAAAGCTTTGTGTGAAAAATGCTATGCTAAAGAGTAGGGATGCATGACATTGGATTTTTGGCCGATGTGTTAAAACTTATTTGCCCAATAACCAATACAAATGTTTTATATACTTTCCTTTGTCAGAGCATAGCCCTCTTATTTAGGCTTATTTGCTACAAAAATTGTGCAACAGCTGTAAGAGCTGGTGACATACAGTATATTCAGTAACAGCCATATGATATGCATAGCACTTTAACTTATATTAATGAAAAGTGTTAAATGTTATTTATTAGCATTAGTCACCTGCGATGCTGCAGTGTGGGATCCTCTGCACTCCTGTGCATGAAGGACAGCCTTTTTAAGTTCAAAGTTTTTGTCTATCCATTGTGCCGTAAGACTAATCATGCTAACGAGGCTAACACGACGTCCAAATGTCTGTGGTAAAACTCACCCAACTAGTCGTGCTATTAGCTTCTCAATGACGTCAGAAATGACGGTTGTAACTCGGGTAATGTTACGTCGGGAAAAATATATCTGTCTGCGAACGATGTAGTGAGGATCATTGTAGTCCATAAATCTTTGGAATCTGACATCCTCACCAACGAAAAATAAAACTTCAACACAGCCGACATTTTGAATATTCCTCTCAGCTGTGAGATCGGGTGACGTCGTCGCATTGCGCTGTCGCTGCAACGTCATCATGCTGTGCTGCTGCTGCAGGCAAAAACAGCTGCTTTTATATCGGCGAGTTATTTTAATGGAATGGCCGATATTGAAATTTAACGTTAATATCGCCGATACCGATACATAACGATAATATCGTGCATCCCTACTAAAGAGCTCAAACCACACCGAACGTCCGCCTTTTTGAGAACCAAAGAGAGACAGTCCATGTCACATCAAGGGACCTCCATCCCATTTTTCTTTTAAAAAAAAGTTCCCTCACTATCCATCCTTCAGTTCAAATATAGTCTTAAACTGCGATCCAGTGGTTAAAAAGGTACTACACGCAACACAAATTAAACAATTCTTCTTAAATTTGACAATAATTACTAATTATCATCAAATTTCAAACAACATTATCGTTTATCGCAATAATTTCTGAGACGATTAATCGCCCAGCAAACATTGTAGTGACAGGCCTATTTACTGTCTCAAATTAAATAAAAATATGTATTTGCTGAACCCAGATTATGCAGCTAATCTAACCTGAAATCCTAACAAAACCATGATGTTAATGCTAAAGTGAGTGTATTAATAGTGTCGTCAGTAAAGAAAGTTAAAAAGATATCTCGTAAAATCATTGATGTTTGTATGAAAATGTAATTTGTAATTAAAACTAATATGACGTGTTAAATGGCAGCTGAACTACGTGGGAACCGAAGAGCTTTATTTGTTTTGTTTGCAGGGTTGGTTACATTCTGAACGTCACCCGAGAGATCGACAACTTCTTCCCCGGGACGTTTTCTTACCACAACGTTCGCGTGTACGACGAAGACGCCACCGACCTGCTGGCCCACTGGAACGACACCTACAACTTCATCGTCAAAGCCAAGTGAGACCTGCATGCAAACTGGTCATCTTGTGGTTTTGAGATGCTTCGTGCAGATTTATCTCTGTTGGATTTAGGGCTGAACAATTTTGGAAAATAATCTAATTGCAATTATTTTCTATAAATTGCAATTGCGATTTAAAACGCAATTTAAAAAAAAATATCTTCTCAAGTATTTTTCAACAAACAGAAGCAATAAATCAATCTGTTTTATAATAAACAATGTCAGATTTATTTAAAGCAGAGATTACAATAAAGCAAACAAATCTATGCCTTTTCTTTTCACCATTTCTATTTTTTCTTGTTTCATAAACATAATAGTAAACATGTTAAGTGAACTTCCTAACTACTGTCTGAACTTCACATGACAGTTAATAAATAAATATAAAAAAAATTACTGTTTGAAGTTCAAACAGTTCGGTCAGTGATCCCTGTCGGCTGATACTTTGCTTACTTGAAGTTGAAGCACTGGTTGTTGTCATTCTAGCCATGCAACCATCGTAAATGTCTTTGTGGTGTTTTTTTTAAGTGTTGATAAAGATTTGTGTCACGTGACCAGTCAAATTGCAGCCTTCGTGATTAGAAAATCTCATTTTATCATATTGATACAGCGGTGGTGGGATGCATCACAAACAATGATGAGTCCAGCTACAGACAGGAGGTGGAACACCTGGAGAGCTGGTGCAAAGAGAATAATCTTCACATGAATGTGAAGAAGACAAAGGAGATGATTGTGGACTTCAGAAGGAACAAACACACCCATGCCCCACTGAACATAGGTGGATCTGCGGTGGAGGTGGTCTCCAGCTACAAATACTTGGGTGTACACTTGAATGATAACCTCAGCTGGAGCAACAACACCACCAGCCTGATCAAGAAAGGTCATCAGAGACTCTACTTCCTCAGACGGCTGAGACGAGCTGGTCTGAGCAGCCCAGTTCTCACCTCGTTCTACAGGTGTGCAGTGGAGAGCATCCTGTGCTCCAGCATCAATGTGTGGCATGGAGGCTGCACAGTTGCAGAGAGGAAAGCTCTGCAGAGAGTGGTGAAGGCTGCACAGAAGATGTTGGAGTCAGTCTCCCCACCATCACAGACATTTACACCTCCAGATGCAGGAAAAGAGCCACCTGCATCATGAAAGACCTCACTCACCCAGCACACTCACTCTTTGCCCCACTCCCCTCAGGACGGAGGTTGAGGAGCATCAAATGTAGAACCACTAGACTGAGGAACAGCTTCTACCCTGAGGCTGTTAGACTCATGAATAAATAAATAATAAGAATAAACACTGCAAAATATCACATCATGCTGATGCTGATCTGTTTTCTTGTTGCTGTGTTCATCTGTGACCATCTGCTCATACAGACTCATGTTCGTGCTGCTGTTTATAATGATGTTTTTCTACTACATTAGGGCTTAGTGTATTACTAGTTGATGTTTTTCTTAGTTAATCCTAGATGTTATTACTGTTTTTCTCTTGCATTTGTTGTTGGATGTAACTGGGACCCCGTGTACATAATCTCGTTTTCATCACATGTACCACATGCGGTGCAAATGACAATAAAGACTCTCTGACTCTGATTGTGATATTATTGCAAATGCAATTAATTGTTCAGCCCTAGTTGAATTCACATCAGTCCGACAGAGCTGTTTGAACAATGCTTTGATAACAAAAGGTGGATTTTTATTTTCTTCAGCCACATTTTCAGACTCATGCTGCATCACTGAGATGTGAAATGGTGCAAACAGCTTGGTTGCTATGCAACTGTCTAACCTGATTAAAACTGGATTTTTGTACAGATCGAGTTGAGGCGAAGTGATTCCCCGAGGTAGATTTCTGCTTTTTATTTTTTTATTTTAACGATATGACTAACTAGTTACTTTTCCTCCATCAAATAGGAAGAATAATTCAAAGTGCCTGGTGCACTGTAAGATGGGAGTGAGCCGGTCTGCCTCTACAGTCATTGCCTATGCGATGAAGGAGTACGGCTGGTCCCTGGAGAAAACCTACAACTACGTCAGGCAGAAGAGGAGCATAGCTCAGCCGAACACTGGCTTCATGAGACAGCTGGCAGAGTACGAAGGAATCCTGGATGCCAGGTAAGCAGGTCTTCAGGTTTTTTCAACCGCACAAGGCAACAAAGGTGCTTTTGTACATTTATTTATGCAGCCACATTCTTTTGTACCGCATTTTTCGGACTATAAGGCGTACTTAAAATCCTTTAATTTTCTCAAAAATCAACAGTGAGCCTTATAATCAGGTGCACCTTATTTATTAATTCTGGTTGTGCTTACTGACCTTGAACTGATTTTATGTGGTTATTGTGAATGAGTTGAATAAGTTTAACTTATCTCACTGTTTTGTTTCGCTTAATGCGCCTTATAGTCTGAAAAATACGGTATTTGCAAGTTCTTTCCTTCTAATTCACAGCAAAGTATGTTTGTAAATGTCGCAGTAAACAGCGTCACAACAAACTGTGGAGGCCTGGCGCAGACGAGGAGGGGTCTGATGACCTGCAGGCTTGCGGTCACTGCGCCGGTGGGGAGGGGACGCCAGTGCTCAGGGACGAGGAAGCCTGGGAAGGCTGCGGGGCGTCTCCTTGCAAGGGTCTGGTGATGGAGCCCCTGGACTCTCTTAACTACAACTATTACTTCAGGCGCTTGTCAGACTCTGCGCTGGACAGCGAGCCGTCCACCCCAGTGCGGGGGCCTCCACTTCTGGGTATGGAGAGGGTTCTCATCGAAATCGAAGACGTGGAGAGAGACGCCCTATTGGAGGACGAGGGCTTCCCCATGGCCCACTTAGCCCTGCCTGGAGAGGGGACGGCGGCTCAGACCTGCGGACGCCTCGACCCCATGGAGGACATGAGGCTGAGGCTGGAGTTCAGCACTTTGGAAGAGGAGGATGAGGAGGAGGCTAAGAAAGAGGAAGCCGAGATGGCGGCCTTGGCTCAAACACCTGGAGGTTCAAACGGGAGGAAAGTGGAGAAGGAGGCTGAGAGGACGGAGGAGAGCCAGCTGGGTTTAGCTAACCTGAACACCAACAACAGCAACCGCCTGGCCGCCAAGCGCAGCTGTCCTGCAGCTTTTGATGTAAGTTAAGAAAATGAACCAGTGGCTTTATGTTGGACTGACAATGTATGCAAAATCTACAGTTACAAATCTTGGTTTTAAGATGGACAGTGATTTTAAGCTCGAGAGTCAAATAAGGGCCACAGTAAAGTCTGGTTTTTATCATTTAAAGGAGACCAAATATTGGTTTTATAAATTTTTATGGTATGTCTGTGGGCTATCCAGACCATGTTCATTCAATTTAATGCACAAAATAATTCTTAGATAATAAAATATCCCCTTTCTAGTTGTGCCTTTTCTGACTTCCGTTCTGAACGAGCTGTTTATGATAAGGCCACGCCCTTCAAAAATCTGTTTACATTAACTCCGCCCTCCAAAGGGGACCCTGAGTCAGACCCAGAGGCAGACGCCATTTTGGGCAGGGCAAATGAGGCGCTGACGCGTCGCGTAGGCCGCTGAGAAACATCCATAAGTTCACCCTCCATGTTAAAAACTCTTCGTCTGACTCTTCGAAAACAAGCAATAAGGCTGCAGAGTAACACACTGGCTGCTAACTGCTATACACGCTCTCTCTAGCGGGGACCGCTTTTTTTGACGGACCACATCCGGCGCTGAACGGATATGGTCCGTGAGCAGTCGTCCGGTTGATTTAAGAGCCCGTAAATAAGTTTTTTCGTTTTTACTGATAGATAATTAGTTATTAGCGGTACTGCATTTTAACAACAACGAAACATCGAACTCTGAGATGAACTCAGGAAAAACAACCGTGACGTCTTTTATACTGAAGTGGGTGGAGCATCACCAGGGGTTGCTAGGTGAGGGGCTGGACTCAGGTTGGGGTGGGTTGTCCTGGCGCTTGTGACATCACAAGCGCCAGGATTTGAAAACGAGACATTTATATCACTGAAAAATAAATATACTTAGAGTAAATATACCACTGGGTGCATTTTTTTGGCCCTAGGACTGTTTTTTTAAGAAGTACATAACCAAAGTTGAGTAAAAAAAAACATTAAAAAGTGAATTTTGCATCTTTGGTCCCCTTTAAGAAAATTGGCAAAGGTGAAACCTATTCTTTCACGGCAACAGTTAGAAACAGTAATCCATGCCTTCATTTCATCACGGCTGGATTACTGTAATTCTCTATCTTGCAGTCAGCCAGTCCTCACTTGCACGTCTGCAGCTGGTGCAAAATGCTGCTGCACATCTTTTAACTGGAACACGCAAAAGAGAGCACATCACACCTGTCCTGGCTTCTCTCCACTGGCTGCCCGTGTATGTTAGAGTTAATTTTAAAATTATTTTGTTTGTTTTTAAGGTTTTAAACAGCCTTGCCCCTCCTTATTTGGCAGAGCTTCTACACCATTACATTCCCAGGGTTTCCGCGGGGTCTTAAAAAGTCTTAAAAAGTCTAAAATTTCAAAATCTCGATTTTAGGCCTCAAAAAGGTCTTAAATTTGCCGAATTATTGCGTTGAAGTCTTAAATTTGTTTCGAGGAGGTCTTAATTTCGAGCGCCTCGTAATCCTGCCTCAAGCGCTCCAAAAAAAAAAAATAGAAAAGCTTGCTACTGACAAACATGTGACGCATTGCAGCCAATCAGTTTTCGTGAGAGTCCATGTCACGTGATCGTCGGCGGGCAAGACGAAGAAAAAGAATAACAACAGCAGAAGAAGAAGAAGACAGCGTGCTGTTGCTAACATGGGGAAATGCAAATTCAACATCACTTGGCTTGAGAGGGACGACTTTAAGGTTTGGTTAAAGCCTTCACCAAACGGCGACTTCGAGGCCTACTGCTGCGTATGTAAAATAAATATTAAACTCGGAACGTTAGCATGTTAGCTCGTTAGCGCTGTGAAAGGCCTGCGACAGATGACCGCTATTAGCCAGTTCTGCTCCAGCGTTGGTTCATCTACTCTGCCTCGGAGAGACAACTGCTCCGCAGCTCCGACCTTCGTGTTGCCTTCGGGTCAGAGGCTACATTACGAGCGGAGGTTCTCTGGGTTCTCCACGTGATAAGTAAACATAACTCATACAACGCAAATGAAGACATTGGAGACTTGTTTCAAACTATGTTTCCAGACTCGGACATCGCCAAATCATTTAAGTGTGGAAAAGATAAAACTGCATACATAACCCGCTTTGGACTAGCAGACTTTATAAAAAGAGAACTAATTTCCAAAGTGACTGGACCGTTTGTGCTCATGTTCGATGAAAGCCTGAATCGAACCACCAAAACCAAGCAGCTGGACCTACACCTTCGTTTTTGGGAGGAGGGACAGGTACAGTCCAGATACCTGGGATCCCAGTTCATGGGGCATTCAACAGCTAATAACTTAATGAAGCATGTAAAAGTAAGTAGCCTACCGGTAAATGTTTTATTTTTAACAAACATGTTTATATGACAGCTTTAGTTTTCAGATGCAAATTTGATAAACCTGTTTAGGCTATATATTTCTGTAAATGTGTTTTATAAGTATACAGTATTAGTACTAACTTATATATGTGTTTGTTGACATAAGTTGTTTGAGGACTCTGTATTGATTTTGTTTGAATTTAACTTTTTGAGGAAAAAGGGAGCAGATATAATTACTGTACATATTTTCTTTCTGCTTCTTTTAATTTTATTTATGACTCGTTTTTATCATAATAATAATTGGATATTTTTTTGGTTGAATGAATGAATATAATTTAGGCCTGTGTCTCAGTCAAAATAAGACAGAATACAATGTCTGAAGTCTCATATTTGTTTTTGTCTTTCCTCAGGAGTGTGTGGACCAAAAGAGAAAGGCAGCAGAGGATTACCTGGAGGAACTCAAAAAAAGGAGGACCACAGTACAAACGGTTGCTGAAACTCTTTCCAAAGATGCAGACAAATTTGCAGAGCAGGCTGAAGGTAAGGCTGGCACTCAGATGGCTCAGTTGATAACAAAGTCAAACGTTCTGAGGAGAGCTAGCAAGGATAAAGCAGCTGAGCTGAAGAACATTGAGGAGGAGATTCTTGCTAAGGGAGAGGAACTCAGATATATGTAGTCCACATACAAGCATACATATATCATACATATATCATATACATACATATATTATCCATAACACTGCATGTAAAATGTGTTTGTTTCGTTTTTTCAATAAAGTTACTTCTCAAGTAATTATGCATTTCTTCTGCACATTTCTGTCGTGTACATATGTTGTGAATAGGTCTTAAATTTGATTCATACTGGTCTAAAAAAGGTCTTAAAAAGGTCTTAAATTTGAGTTGTTCAAACCTGCAGAAACCCTGATTCCATCCCGGTCACTCAGGTCTGCTGACCAGCTGCTCCTGGTCATTCCAAAGAGTAAGAGGAAGCTTCGAGGAGACAGGGCCTTCTCTGTTAGTGGCCCTAAGTTATGGAACGCTCTGCCTTTACACATTCGACAGGCTCCCTCACTGTCCATTTTTAAAACCCGTTTAAAAACTCATCTATACTCATTGGCCTTCAACCAAACTGATGAGGATGACTGACATGTGGTTTTACTGCTGACCCTGTTCTGTCTCCTTTGGATCTTTGCAGGACAGTGCCAGCACAGGAAACCCTTTAAAAGTGAAGCCTTCCTATCAGTCCTGTAAAGACTGCATGCGTCTGCCACAAGGGCGGCGCTGCGACCGTCCTGCAGGGGGCCGCTCCCACCGCCTTAACCCCGCCCGCCACTGTTCCGTCCCCTCCATTTGCATAGACCCTCCCGGGACGCATTTCCCCTCCACCCCGATGTTCCATTCCCTGTCCACTCCTGCAGTCCTCCAAGCCAACCCGGTCCGGCCGTGCACCACGTGCACCCTCGGTGACACGTCTGCTCCTCAGAACAACCGCCAAAAATTCTTCTCGCCCATGAGCTGCGAGGAGTCGCCTCCTGACGACAGCTCGGCGCAAACGGAAGACATGGACGAGCCGCAGGAAGTAACGTCGAGTACTGAGGCCGAACAGGCTGTGACTCAAATACAAATGCCCCGACTTGGGATTAAATTTGGCGTTGAACTGAAGCTGCCGCGCCTGGCCATGGAGGGCCAGCTTCCTGTAGGGCCTCTGCCTTAATTCAGAACCTCTCATGTGGACCCGACGAAGGAGCTGACGTCACACTGTCTCATGGACTCTAGACGGCTGAAGAACACAAGACGACCCCCGCTGTGACGACCTCTACTGTAACATCCTTTCTTCAGTGCAGTTTCTTGCACATTTACAGAGAGCGGCCCGCGGCATCTGGCATCGAGATCCAGATGAGACTGGTCCTTGTCACCTGCTGATAAAGGCTCCCACCACACATGCAGGTTCACGCACACTTCCTTCTAGGGATGTGACCGATCCAAGCATAATTTAAGTATCGGATATCAGATCCAACCTGCCAATATTTCCGATCCAGCTTCAAAGAGCACTTATGTTCCATCACATTCTGTGACTGCTGTCTTACTCTTGACATTGCGTGAGTTAACGCCAATGAAGACACTGTTGAGCTTAACAACAGGAATCTCACAAACTGCAATGGCACACATGAGGCAAGTCTACCACACACATGTCCTCCTCACTCATGGTTCAGCTGGAAAAACTAAAAAACAGCTAAGCATGATGGGAAAGACAACACAGCCACTCCCTTTAACCACTAAGGAAGTGGATTTTGTTGTCTTTCCCATCATGCTTAGCAGTTTTTTTAGTTTGCCAGCTTTAGGTGCATCTGGAAAACTAAAAAAAACGCTAAGCATGATGGGAAAGACAACACAGCCACTCCCCTTAACCACTAAGGAAGTGGATTTTGTTGTCTTTCCCATCATGCTTAGCGTTTTTTTTTTTTTCCAGCTGAACCATGAGTGAGAAGGACATGTGTATGGTAGACTTCCCTCTGCTGTTATATTTTGCGGGTTTCCAGTTGTAAGGCTCAATAGTGTCTTCATTGGCTATATCTCACACAATGTTAAAATGAATAATTTCATTACAAAATTTCATTATACAGATTCACGTACCTGAACAGTATCGGATCGGGAAAGTATCGGTATTGGTCGATACCCAGTTCTTAGGTATCGGATCGGAAGTGAGAAATGTGGATTGGTGCATCCCTACTTCCTTCCACCTTCAGCGGCGTTGCT
>JBBPBX010078726.1:0-12502 GCA_038048925.1 Garcialebias charrua
CTACGGTAGTATATATTCAGCTAACACGTTTTTTTTAGTCGTTTCTGTAGTTAAATTTTAATGAGATATATTCGCGCTGAGGTTGTTTGAGATGACTAAATAAAGGTTGAATGAATATTCGCGCTGAGGTTGTTGTTCAACAACACGCAGCAGCCCCGACCCTGCACGCAGAAAGTCCCCCCCCCCCGCGAAATCTCTGCTGGCGCTATGAATTCTGGGATAGCCTCCGTCTTGAAGGTTCCACGGATGCATCCTTCGATTTCGGCAGGAAGTAGGCCGCATTCCTCGGCCGCATGAGGAGGAGTCTTCGAATTGGGACAGTCCTCCGCGCGGGGCAATGACGTATGCGGCCGACAAATGCGCACTCATGAGGATGCAGCCCCTGAATTGAGACACAGCCATTGACTGCCTTCTGACCTTCAAATCAAAACTCAAAACTCATCTGTTCAAGTTAGCCTTCTCACTTTAATTTTTCTTTTTATGTAGTTATTTTATATATTTTCTTTTTTTGTGTGTTTTTTTTAATTGATTTTAATTTTTCTTTTTACCGGTATATAGTTATTTTATACTGTTTTTATTGTGTTTTTAATGCTGTGAAGTGTCCTTGAGTGTTTTGAAAGGCGCTACCAAATAAAATGCATTATTATTATTATTATAAATCTGCTAGATTTAAATTGTTTCGGTTTGAATTTTTCCAGACAGCCTCGGGGGCGCTACGAAAATAAATTATAAAAAATCGAATTTTATCTCAAATGTTTCATCCAGGCCAACAGTCAGTAAATTAAAGACATATAATTACACACTGATAGCAGAAAAAATATCCACCTAGTGGTTTCTGAGCCGTTTATCAGAACAGCCCTCGCCAGGCTAACTGGACTGGAGGCTAACGTGACGTATGTTGCGCGGAGCTGCAACGTCAACGATTGGGTAACATCAGCAGAGGCAACGCCTCCAGCAAGAATCGGTTCTCTATAGAGAAAGTCCAGACCCTAGTACGAAGCGAAGTGAAGGACAAGGGTCTGGTTTTAACCAGGCTCATATATCACAGTAAAACCACTTAAAATATTATTTTTGAATTAAACATGTTGATGACATCAAGAGTTTTTGTTTGTTTTTAGAGGATTTTAATAAGTGGACAGTATTGAAGTGACTGTTCTGATGATATGTCAAGAAATAAACTAATATTCCAGACATTTTCTATTTCTGAATTCCTGGATATGTTGGTGTAGCAGAGTGCATTTTCTAGTTGAAATTGAACGCATCGTGATGCTGTAACAAGCTGTGAAGAAGAGCAAGATTTTAAAAAATCTGAATCGTGGACAGCTTGACTGCAGGATCCAAACAGTTCCTAACACAGCTTAGCTCCACACTTCACTTTAGACTGCAGTAAATAAATACATACCTGTGTAACCCTGATGTTTGGTTTGATACCAGTGAACTGATGAATCGCTCACCCAGGAACTCTTCTCAGCTTCACAACATTTATTAACATGAACTTCATCTGTAACAGAAAAAAAAACATGTGGTTGGTGGTGGTCTGACATGTAGCTCCTGCCCCAACTCTGAGAACGTCAGGCAGTAAAAAATGTTGTCAAGCCAGTCTCCACTTCCAAAACTATGGTTTTGTTCTGCACACAAACACTATGAATTACAGTAACCTTTGTGAGTTTTCAAAATAAAAGCTGTTAATGATGTCATACTTGCTGTTGTTACAAAATTATTTGTGGATGATTTATTTATATTATTATTTGTTATATAATGTGAGAACTGTTACCATCAGGGAAAAGGTACAGATCAATCAAGACAAGAACAAACAGATTTAAATATAGTTTTTATCTGTCCACGGTTACTGAACTTAACAAAATCTGTAATAAAAACTGAATAAGGGACAACTGGTGTAATATCAATCTGCTTGTGTTGCACATTTGGAGTGTTTCAAACCTGTTATTAACTTTAATACAGTTTATATTTTATATATTTTTATATTTTACTGTTTTTACTTTTGTTCTGGGAAGCAAACCCAGATTTCACTGTACAGGTAGTCCTCGACTTACGGCGGAGATCCGTTCCTACACTACGTCGTAACTCGAATTTCGACGTAACTCGAAACATACGTCCAAACTGCACCTTATACGTACAATACTGTATTTTACCAAGCACTTAGCCTATCCTAACACAGTACCCTACATAATTATCAAAAAACACATAAATTTCAGAGCCATAATGAAGGGAAAAATAGTTAATTTCCTACTCTGGACTGCTGGTGAAGCCTTTCCTCCGTTCCTCCCTCCCTCCTCCGGATTCTCCATTCGTTTACGTTGTAAAACCGCCGTCCATAAAACAGCTACTTTTCCACAGCTGCTGCCTGTCCAGCTTGCTCCAACAAGTTTTGTTTTGTTTTTTGAATGTCCAGAGGACCAGACTTAGCTTTTTTAGAGAGTACAGGGCAAGCTGTAGCCTCTGCAGCTAGCAAAACGGGAAACCGGAAACTGCTGGAAACTGCGTAAATCGGCTTCAAAATAAAAAAAATTCAAAATCATTTTTATTAAAAAAAAAAATTTTAAATGGAGATGCATGTCGTAACCCCGAAACGTTGTAACTCGAGGCCGTCGTAAGTCGAGGACTACCTGTATTCATGTGCAATGATAATAAAATCAAAAAAGGTGTTCAATACAAGATCAACTGGACTTTATTTGTTACAGAAGACGTTTCGACCTCTATCCAGAGGGCTTTATCAATTCTATGGACAGACTGTGTGCGTCTGGAGTTATAACAGTCTTAGGAGTCACGCACCAACCTATGTAAATTACAAGCTGAGATAACACATACATGTAAATTGACAAATCACACCTCAACAGTAGGGGGTTTCCTTGAGGTCTCTGACAGAAGACACACAACTGTATGTAAATTGACAAATCACACAACCCAACAGCAACCCTCAAATATCCAAACGCTTTTTGTAAAAAGACAATCTTAAGGGTACAGATATTTTTGTAATGCTAAAACATCAAGTCAAAGTCAAAGTCAACTTTATTGTCAGATCTGCAATATGTACTGTACAGGACATACACAGGACCGAAATTGCGTTTCTCTCAGTCCCTCGGTGCAACAGTAAACATCTAAACATTGAAACACTGAAACATATAATAATAGACATAAGCATAAAATAGTAAAACTAACACTGTCCTGAGTTTTTTGCATAGTGGTATAAGAGTATGAAAATTTACACCAACTCTAAAACTAAAACATTAAACATTTAATGAACATAATACTGTCCTGAGTTTTTGCATACTAGTATAAAAAGTATAACTAAAATAAACTAAAGGTTTCTAGCATTGACATTTGCAAAGTGGCAAAGCAGCGTATGAGTTAATGTACACAGTATATGTATGAGGTAGTAGTTGATGTTGTTATAGAGGCAAAAAGTGGCATATGCAGTAAGGCACATTGGGCATCCCTAAATAAGACCGTTCAGAGCACACTGTATATGTATCAGCAGTGGTGTAGATATTAGAGTAGTGTAAATGTAAACAGTAGTAATTACATGTAAGCAGTAGTAATAAAAGTAAACAGTATTAATAAATGTAAACAGAGAATGTAAACAGTATTATGATTATAGGCAGTGATGTAATACAAACATTAGTGCAAGTATGAGAAGTAGTGCAAACTGTATGAGCACATGACCGAGAGTTTAGTGAATAACCCGTTTGATGACACAGAGTCCAGTGTTAAAATCTTTGTGTTGTGTGGTAATGTGTGAGAAAGTTTTAGTGTTAAGGCAGTTCAAATGGGAGGGGGGGCAGAGCAGGCAGAGTGTTTAGCATCCTGACTGCCTGATGAACAGAGCTGTCTCTCAGTCTGCTGGTTCGAGCCTGGAGACTCCTCAGTCTCCTTCCTGATGGCAGCAGTCTGAAGCAGCTGTGTAGTGGGTGTGTGGGATCACCTGCCATGCAGTGGGCTTTCCGAGTGAGGCGTTTGCTGTGTAAGTCCTGCAGTGAGGGGAAGGAGGTGCCGACTATCTTCTCAGCTGCTCTCACAATGCGCTGGAGGCTCTTGCGGCAGGATGCAGTACATGCACCAAACCACACAGTGATGCAGCTGGTCAGGACACTTTCTATGGCACCTCTGTAGAAGGTGCTCATGATGGGGGTTGAAGCTCCAGCCCTTTTCAGCTTGCGGAGAAAGTAGAGACGCTGGTGAGCCTTCTTTGCCAGTGCTGCAGTGTTCCTGCTCCAGGACAGGTCCTTTGAGACGTGCACTCCCAGGAACTTGGTGCTGTCTACTCTCTCCACTGCGGTGCTGTTGATGGTCAGAGGGGCATGTTGGGCATCCCTCTTCCTGAAGTCCACAACAATCTCCTTTGTCTTCTCCACGTTGAGAGTGAGATTGTTGTGTCCGCACCACAAGGCCAGGCGGCTCACCTCGTTCCTGTAGTCCGTCTCATCGTTGTTGCTGATGAGACCCACCACTGTTGTGTCGTCCGCAAACTTGATGAAGTGGTTGGAGCTGTATGATGGTGTGCAGTCGTGTGTTAGCAGGGTGAATAGAAGGGGGCTCAGCACACATCCTTGTGGGGCCCCTGTGTTCAATGTGATGGTGCTAGATGTGTTACTCCCGACTCGTACTGTCTGTGGTCTCCCGGTCAGGAAGTCTAGCAGCCAGTTACACATTGAGGTGTTCAGCCCCAGACTGTCCAGTTTAAGGATGAGCTGTTGGGGGATGATGGTGTTAAATGCCGAGCTGAAGTCGATGAACAACATTCTAACATAGGAGTCCTTCGTGTCCAGATGTGTGAGAGCTGTGTGAAGGGCAGAGGAGATGGCATCGTCGGTTGAGCGATTAGGTCGGTATGCAAATTGGAAGGGATCCAGGGAGTCAGGGAGGACAGATGTGATGCTTTTCATGACTAGCCGTTCAAAGCACTTCATCAGGATGGGGGTGAGTGCTACTGGGCGATAGTCATTGAGGCATGCGGGCGTTGCCTTCTTTGGGACAGGGATGATGGTGGTGGCTTTGAAACAGGTGGGGACGATGGCCTGGCTCAGTGAGATGTTAAAGATGTCCGTGAAGACCGCTGCGAGTTCCCCTGCACAGTCCTTCAGCACACGACCAGGTATGTTGTCAGGACCAGAGGCCTTCCGGGCGTTAATCTTGATGAATGATCGCCTTACGCTGTCTGAGGACAGCGTCAGCACCTGGCCATCAGGAGAGGGGGGGAGTTTATGTGCTGGTGTGCTGTTACTTGCCTCGAACCGAGCAAAGAACTCATTCAGTTCATTCAGCGCAGAGGCTGAGCTGTCACAGGTCTGGGGGGGTGGTTTGTAGTTTGTGATGGTCTGTATTCCCTGCCACAGACTGCGTGTATCCCTGCTGTCCTTGAAACGGTGAGCTATTTTCCCAGAATACTGCCTCTTTGCCTTTCTGATGCCCCGGTCCAGGTTGTTTCTGGCTGCCCTCAGGCCCACCTGATCTCCCGCTTTGAAGGCAGCATTCCTGGCTTTCATGAGTCTGTGAACCTCAGCTGTCAGCCATGGCTTCTGGTTAGCCCGAACAGTGATGGTTTTAAGGTTGGTTACATCATCAATGCACTTGGTGATGTATGAACATACAGTGTCTGAGTACTCCTGGAGACATGTGGTGTTGTTTGTGGTAGCAGCTTCTTTGAACATACCCCAATCTGTGGTGTCAAAACAGTCCTGGAGTGCCTCTGAAGACCCCTCTGGCCACACTCGTATCTGCTTGCGGACTGGTTTTGTGACTTTCACCAGTGGCCTGTATGCTGGCTTTAGCATGACACAGATATGGTCCGAAGCACCAATGTGGGGGAGGGGGACGGCTCTGTAGGAATTTTTCATGGTGGTGTAAACCTGGTCCAGGGTGTGGTTTCCTCTTGTTGCAAAGTTTATGTTTCTGTATGTTTTTGGTAATACACTCTTTAAATCTGCATGGTTGAAATCACCAGCCGTGATGAGAAAAGCATCAGGGTGGGCTGTTTGTTGCTCACTGATGTGCAGATATAGTTCATTCAGTGCCTCACCTCTATCTTTGCTGTTGGAGCTTGGAGGGATATATACAGCAACAATCATAACAGCTGTAAACTCCCTCGGTAAAAAGAACGGTCTGCATTTAATAGTCATGAACTCCACTAAATGTGAGCAGTGTTTGTAGACCACAGCAGCATCACGACACCATGCGTTGTTGATGTAAACACAGAGCCCGCCTCCGCGAGTCTTACCTCCCTTGATGAAAGCTCGGTCCGCTCTGTAGCATGTTAGCTGCTCCAACTGGATAGCGTGGTCCAGAACGTTGTTGTTAAGCCACGTTTCCGTGAATACAAACACACAACAGTCTCTCACAGTCTTTTGTGTCGTTCGTAGCAGGCGTATATAATCCAATTTGTTGTCCAAGGAGCGCACGTTAGCCAGAACCATGGATGGAATAGCCGGCCTGTGTGGGCTAGCTGCTAGCCTAGCTCTGATACCTCCGCGTTTACCCCGCTTCTGTTTCCTGTCACGCCGCTTGTGGCGTTTCCATGGCGGGCGCGGTGAAGCGTCACGCCGCTTGTGGTACTTCCACGGCGGACGCAATGAAGGGAAGCTCGGGGCTGGCTTCCAGAGCAGCTCGCCGGGTTGACTCAGCGGTCACGCGGTGCGTCAGCGGTGGATGGCGCGTAGGTGCGACCTATAATCCGGTGCAACCTATTTATGGATTTTTCCAATTTTGGGGCAATAATTGGACACTGCGACCTATATTCCGGTGCAACCAATAATCCGGAAAATACGGTAATCCCATTGAGCCTCGAGGATTCATTTACAAGAGAGACTTGTTTTCAACAAAGAATGACAACAGCGACAACAATAGACAATCATAAGAAAGGCATACAGATTTTTTTTTTTAACAAATATAACAAAAAATGTCAAAGTAGCAAAACAGCTAGATTACAAGGCAAATGTAGGAACATGTCTGTATTGGTTCTAGCCAGGTGTCCAACAGATTCTTAAAGCCATTTAGACAGGTCAAGGTCGAGAGCTTCAGATCTTTTTGTAAGATATTCCAGGAAGCAGGAGCAGAGTAGGAGAAGACCCTTTTTCCAAGTTCAGGCCTCACTGAGGGAACACTGCAGGTAATCATGTCCTGAGAGTGCACGCTGTAGCTGCACTCACGCAGAGACATGTAGGAGGAGATGTATGAAGGCAGTAGACCAAGAAGTGATTTAAAAATGAAAATGTACCAGTGGTACAATAGAACAGGACACACAGGCCTTAATAAATCTCTTAAAATAATTAGAAACTATGCAACAGAACTATGTGACAAGTGCACCAGCAATCTCCCTGAAATGGTTTAACATGTCTTTATGGAAAGTCCAGGGTACGAAACAGAAAGAATGCATTTCCAAAAATAAATGAATATTAAATTTACAATGAGGGATGTTTTTAGTAGTGATATCAGTAAAGTTAAAGATCAAATTATTATTTTCTTGAAAAATACAAACTTAATAGAGAATTTAGAGTTATTAAATTAATTTTACAGAATTATTATTTTTTCCTCTTTATCTCCTGTCCCCACTCCAGCTCAGTAGGTGGCGGTAATGCACCTTACAGTTGGTCTTCCAATCGCCATGAAACAAAACAAAAAGAAGAGGGGGGTCGTTACAGATCTATGGCTCATTAGTTCCCATCCGTACTGATGCCACAAAGCTGTGAGTGCTTGTTAGACACTATTCAACATTATAATGACTACGGCACACTAATAGACTTGTTATTTTGGTTATGATGTGTATGATAATTTCCTTCAAAATACGATTATTTTATGTCTCTAGTAAGATAATCCTACATTTCTCACCTGGAAACACTGATCATTAGTTGGACGCAGTATTTTTTTTTATTTTTGTACATTTTTCATTTGTTACTTTTCCTATTAAACTTTTTTTTTCTCAAGTGGTGACCTTGAACATTAAATTTTCTTAACATATTTTACAATGTTAAGTGTGTATAGTGTTTGTTTAAGTCCATTCTGGAAGTTGAGAAAAATTTCCATTTGCATTTGACCTTTAATGAATCCTAAGAAAAGATTACCAGAATCTGCTCAACTGTTATTACGTTACAAATTTTTTGATTCTATGATGAAGTCAGATAAAAACAGTCAAAAATGCAGAAAGGACAGTTTTCAGTTATCAACCGTCCAACTGTGGCCCCGGAGAGATTCAGCTGAAAGACCTGGTGCAGCTTTTATTTGAACCTGCAGAGATTTTAACAGCTGATCTGAAGCAAACAGGCAGGTGTTCAACTGAACTGACCACTCATGCTGTTTGATGGTCTCCTCCATCATCCATCCATCCATCCACCCATCATCCATCCATTACATCTGCTTCCGGGTCGTGGGGGCAGCAAAATTTAACCAAATTGTTTTTCAAGTCTCTAGCTTATTGTAAAAGCAGTTTCAAAGATCACAGTGTGATGTTTTGCAACTTTAATATGAACCTTGTGCATATCTAAATAATAAAAGTGAAGATTTTTTAATACATCTTTATTGTAAAAATCTATACTAAAATGGAAAATACATGGGTTTAAAGCAGACAGAGAAGGCAATAAGGTAGGATCATTAATCAGGTTTAAAAGTTACAGCTCATGAGGTACTCCATTAGGATGACATCTCTTCCACAACATTCTGTGGAAAAGCCTTTAGGGTGTTATTCTTCTAGTGGTGGTTAGTAAATAGCTTAAGGGAGCACTACCGCCACCAGGTGGTAAGAAGAGTTGGATTCTGGACCCCGCCTACAGAACGGGTACAGAAGTGTAAATGGAAACACAACCACACACGAGCTGACCCGAGCTGAACTGAACCGTAACAGTGGAAAAGGGGCATAGGTGTCTCTTTCAGAAAAGAGAGTTGATTATCAGAGAGATTTAATTATCATAGTCAGAATGGAACCAGGGGTGGTCAGGATGTAGACTCATCCTGACTTGGGAGATTAACACACACAAAAGAAGTGGGTAGGAGACACAGTGTCTCTGAGGACGTTCTGTGTCTTTGAGGGACACTTTTGTCTCTGATAAGGCCTTGGTTGGATGGACACTACATAATTTAATAAAAAAAACTATAAGGTTAGTTTCATTAAAACTAGGGATGCACTGATCCACTTTTTTATTAATTTTTACTTTTGATCCGATCACGATACCTAAATCTGGATGACGACCGATACCGATATTATTCCAATAAAATCATCATTATTGATTTTATATGAAGCTGTAATTCCTCTCTACAGCAAGTACAATTTGTACAATCATAATCATGCTTGTCCAAAAATGCAACTTGAGGTAAGTTTTAATGTTGGATAAGTTTCAAAGTTAGAATTAAATCCTGCTAACACAAATCATGTTTTTATTCCTAGCTTTAAAGTCAGAGTCAGTCAGTCATAGAGTTTTACTGTCATACACACCACATATGGTACATGGGGTGGAATGAGATTATGTACACAGGATCCCAGTTACATCCCACAACAAAATGTAAAAGAAAAACAGTAATAAGGTCTAAGATATGAACTAAGAAAAACATCAACTAAATATACACTAAGCACTAATAGCATCAAAACAATATGATGAAGTGGATATTAAAGTGATTAATGACTTCAACCATCTGCTAAGTTCATGGCAAAAACCAACACAGACATGTTCCTGATTTTAGTATTTTACATTGCTTAATAACGTAGCTGTTTCGTTATTTTATTTTTATTTAAATGTATTTCTTTTATTTTTCCAGTTCATATGCGTTTTTATGATTGTCTACTGTTGTACTGATAAATATGTCCTGGAGGGTAAATGTAAACTATATCTTGGCTGCAAATATTCAATCAAGCAGTGAAGCAGGCAGTCTGATTTCAGTCAGCTGCACTCAGTCTGCTCCTCCTCCGAGACGGGCAGACTGAGCGCAGCTGACGGATATTACAATACAATACAATACAATACAACTTTATTTATAAAGCACTTTAAAACAACACTGTTGGCCAAAGTGCTGTACACCAACACAGACAAGCATACAACTATAAACTCAACAAATACCATAAAAGTAATAAATTACCAGATCAAACAGCAAACAGTAAAAACTATAAAAGAAAAACTTAAAAACAATAAAACCAACATTTCAAGCTGTGTTAAAAGCCAAAGAGAAAAAATGTGTCTTCAGAGCAGACTTGAAAACAGGAAGTGAGTCAGTTTGTCTGACACGCAGAGGCAGCTCGTTCCACAGTTTAGGGGCAGCGACTGAGAACGCTCGGTCACCTCTCAGCCTCCTGTTGGACTTTGGGACGACCAGCAGCAGCTGATCTGCTGACCTCAGAGAGCGTGAGGGAATGTACAGCTGGAGAAGGTCGGACAGATACTGTGGGGCGAGACCATGAAGACATTTGAATACAAACAAAAGAACCTTAAAATTAATCCGGAAACAAACTGGGAGCCAGTGTAGTGATTTTAAGACAGGGGTGATGTGTTCACATTTCCTGGTACCAGTTAAAAGGCGAGCAGCAGAATTCTGAACCAGTTGAAGTCGGGTCAGTAATGACTGGCTCAGACCAACGTAAAGTGAGTTGCAATAGTCCAGACGAGTTGTAATAAAAGCATGGATTAAAATCTCAAAATGACGTTGTGACAGAAATGGTTTCACCTTGGCCAGTTGTCTCAGGTGATAAAAGCTGGACTTGACCACAGATTTAATCTGAGCATCCAGTTTAAAATCACTGTCCAGCCTTACACCCAGGTTAGTTGCTGTCTCAGTCAGATGTTGTGTTAAAGGACCCAGATCAGCATGAACAGTGGAACCCTCACTGGGCTTAAATAACAGGACCTCATATTAGACAGTCTGCTTCAGACTAAACGAGAGGAACACACCGCTGAAGCCAGGGAGCTCGAACGTCCAAAGTAAAACTAACTTTACAACAGTGTCTGGTTAAACAATCCTTGTGCTCTTTAATGTGGTGCTTTTTCAGATGTTTATTAAGTTTGATGTATTGTAGGTCGCAACGGAGCTTTCTTCTCTTGGTACAGCAGCTCTGCAGACATTGCACGTTGCTGTCTTGTGGTGTTTAGTGTAAAATACTTCCACACAGCGGACATGTTAAGATGAAAAGTTGGTTAGCCGTTAGCCACAGTGCTGCTCTCAGTCCTCATGTATTTACTCACATTTTAGCTGGCTTCAAACTATGAAATGAATTTCCTTCAGAAAATCCATTCCATAGTTTGATTCCCTGCCGGCAGGGAATCACATGTGGAGATGTTTCAGCAGACATAGACATTCATCATGGATCGTAATCTCTGCAGATTGTATCAGAAAAATCAGATAGGTAAATTATGCTGGAATAGGAGGCCGAGGCCAATACTGATACCAGATCATCCCCATCCTTAATTAAAACACAATTAGTTCATCTGCATGAGAAATCTGTTAATTAACCAAGTAACTAACTGATTAAATAACAATTCTCTCAGGAATTACATGAATAACATTTCATGGGGTCTGACTGTTTGAAAAAACAATTTGATTGGTTGGTTGGTTCTCTCAACATATTGCACAAACACTGAACCAGTATTTTAGAACCAACATCTATAGTCCAAATTATGATCTAAGATTTAATTAGTTTGTTTTTAAAGTATTCTTGAGAAATTAGGAGCAAATCATAGATTAGGAACTTGTTCAAAAATTGTTACAGAATATATTTTACAAAATCAAAATATATTTTATTTGGGTGTTAAAACACCAGTTGCATCTCATGGCCTATAATAATTATTTTAATATTTTCTGGTTGAAAGTTTCCACTCCTGTGTGGACTCTCATGTGTGAGTTTTATCTGACTAAATCTTTGTCCACAAAGTTCACAAGGAAATGGCTTGTCTCCTGTGTGGACTCTCATGTGTCTGTTTAAATCTGCCTTCTGACTAAATCTTTGTCCACAAAGTTCACAAGGAAATGGCTTGTCTCCTGTGTGGACTCTCATGTGTCTGTTTAAATGGGCTTTCTGACAAAATCTTTGCCTACAAAGTTCACAAGGAAACGGCTTGTCTCCTGTGTGGACTCTCATGTGTGTGTTTAAATCTGCCTTCTGACTAAATCTTTGTCCACAAAGTTCACAAGGAAATGGCTTGTCTCCTGTGTGGACTCTCATGTGTGTGTTTAAATTTCCCTTCCGACTAAATCTTGTCCACAAAGTTCACAAGGAAACGGCTTGTCTCCTGTGTGGACTCTCATGTGTGTGTTAAAATCTGCCTTCTGACTAAATCTTTGTCCACAAAGTTCACAAGGAAACGGCTTGTCTCCTGTGTGAACTCTCATGTGTCTGTTTAAATTTGCCTTCCAACTAAATCTTTGTCCACAAAGTTCACAAGGAAATGGCTTGTCTCCTGTGTGGACTCTCATATGTGAGTTTAAACTTGCCTTATGACTAAATATTTGTCCACAAAGTTCACAAGGAAACGGCTTGTCTCCTGTGTGGACTCTCATGTGTGAGTTTAAATTT